>JARYHS010013105.1:0-16044 GCA_031002005.1 Vandiemenella viatica | reverse complement strand
GATATGGATATCTGGCACATCACTAATTGTATGTTAAGTGACTTTATTGCTCTTAAATCGGTTTATTTATTGAGTTAGTTTACAGTATCGGCTTCTGCATGAAACGGATTTATCATATCCTGTAATAGCAAACTGAAAAATTTAATGCTTACTGGGAAGCTTACTCCCTCCCTTATGCTCTGTAGCTATGAAAACTAGAATTTATCCAAATTCTAAGGTGTATACAGTGTTCAAGGAATATATTGGTGCTGAGTGTGTAAAGATGTTGGTGAAAAAATTAGGAGTGTTGCATGGAAGGGAAAAGATGACCATGACCACAAACTGGCACACACTTTCAGGAATAAGGGTGTGGGAAGTGTCAGATTCTTCATGGTTTAATTAGTACAGTAATTAAGTAGTCCACCATAAAGTTCAGTTTAACATTTGTTTATTTTCCAGAAAACTCATCAGCGATATTGTTTACATGCACAGACACAATCCAGAGATATTACTAACGCAGTCCTTGGCAATTGCAAAGTGAATCTGTATAAACTAACTTACTGTCCTGCTGATTTCTTTATATAGGCTCCATCGAAATTTCTGTAATTCTTCAAAAGTGTCCGCCCAATATTTCTCGAACATTAACAATTACTCAAACAATCAAACATATTAAAAACAATCAGAATTAATACATAATCACCTAACATCATTACAAAATGGTCAGAAATGGAAATTAAAGATACTTAAACACAAAATTATTTACAGAAATCATTTTAAACTGTAGAAAATTGTCCTGTAGACATCGTAACTTGTATTAATACTTGGAATTACACACATTTAAGCAATTCTCTTGCACAATTGTGTTCTTAAACATATTAAATGGCCTTTAAATAATTTCCTTTCATAAAACAAAGTCTATATATACTGATTTACAAGAAATTGCAACACAAACATACCAGATCATATTCAAGCAAACTTAAGCTCACTACGGATACTTCATTAAATAAAATTCTATTTAAAGTTCAGGTATGAGGGCTGTTATAGAAGATTTTCTTTATGATGTAAAGGGGTTAGGAATTGGAATAAAATACCAAGAGAAGTGGTAATATAAATAATAAAGGAAAGGGAAATTATCTCATCACATACCAAAGTTGACGGCTGTAACGAGAGAAAACATGAAAGGCGGCCACACAAATACAATATTTTGGTATTAACCTTCTTCATGTAGTAGAGAATGAGCCATTTGATTTCGGATATGTATGTACACAGAGCATTACCCCATGAAGAGATATGAAGAATAATTTACTGAAATTGATTTAAAAAAAAAAAAAAACATATATATGCTTCATGCTCTCTCTTCACCCTCTAGAAAAAAAAGAATGAAAATGAGGATTCTACAACCAATATTCCTGATAAACTGATAAGATTGGACACTTCAGGAAAATATACCACAATGTCCACTAGAGACAGAATATTAAGTATAGACTTTGGATTTCAACCCATATTTGGATAACATCTCTGAAAAAATAGACACACCAATTGACTGAATACAGATTAAAAACATATTCTATCCTCATGTCAAAATTCATGACTGGACCCAACCTGTGAAGAAGGATTTGGGGTAAAAAGAGCCAGGAGTCTACAGTACATCATACAAATATGGTAATATTATTGGGGAGACTATCTGCACCATCAAAGCCCGTACTGCTGAGCATGAGCGTAGCATCCAGATGTTTCAGTTGGAGAAACCTGCTGTTGCCAAACACATAATCAAAAGTGGCCACAAAATGGACTTCAAAAGTGTGCAAGTGCTGATTAAGTACTTCTCGGATTTCAAGCCGCGTCAAAATTGAAAAGACGATGTTTCGGAAGCTTGCACTGATTTCATTGTCAAGCCGTGATGTTAAGCAGGGGCTTGAGAATGGAAGCAGTGCAAGCTTCGCAAACATCACCAGACGCGGCTTGAAACCCTTTAAGTTTTTATAGAGAATTGCCGCCGCGAGAACGTACAAAGTTATCTGCTGATTAAGTGTTTGTTCTTCTTGGAATCAGAGATCAAGGAAGCTGTAGAAATACAAATGAATAATGGAACTATCAACAGAGACATGGATCTCTGGCTCAGTGGTGCCTCGAAATCAGCACATCTTCTCTTAGACAACAGCATAACAAATGAAAGGATACTGAAGTGCTGCCAGAAAATAAACCACAATACCTTGTAAGACTATTGTCTTTCTTGGGGTTGACATGATACTTACTTACTGTAGACCGAACTTCGTGCTTGCTAAAGTTTTAATTACTAACATACAGCACCAGAAGCCGGATAAATGAGTTCGTAGTCGCCGCCGGTCGCCAGATAGGGTCCAAACCAGTCCGATAAAAGTGTGAGGATAACTAATTAAGAGAAATCTTCAAGTCTTAAGTAATGAAAATTGGTTCTCCACACATTTATTAGAATAAAGTACACATCGAACCAGTTGGCCACTATCAGAATTTAGATGATAAGGCTATTGAAACTTCGTAATCCGTCGATTGCAAGATTCTTAGAAAAAAAAGGAAAGTTTTTAATCCAAATCAGTCCACACTAAATTACTTTCGATGCCACACTTCACTGTTCTGGTATCTCAACACACTGTTCAAATCAATTTAAAACATACGTCGCAATGGTTAAACTAGTTCATTCTTCTTCTTACTTCTTGCTACACCCGCACAGTTAGTATAGCGTCTCACATTACGCGACGCGAGCCGTTCGCTACCATACCTCGATAACGACTGACTTTCAACAATGTAGTCATGCGCTCATTTCGGAGCGGCGGAATGCTACTGTTATGTTACATTCCCCAACTACCAATTTGTGATAATTGTTCAGGTTTTTTCCAAAAGAAACTGAAGAATTATCATTACAATAAAAAAAGAAAATTTACAAATACCAAGTCTCAAACTCTCGAGTGTGGCCAACCTACTAACATAAGATACACAAAGCCATTTAACATATTTAAACAAGAAAACAGGCACACAAACAACATCAAGAAAACATATAAAAAAAATACAGGAAGGAACCACATGAAATTGTTATAGTTTTCGTGGTCACAGTTCTCAAATAGACTGTCAACTCTCACGAAAATAAAACTGAAAAGAAAGAACATATATACACAACATGACAAAAATAATATTTCCGCTTCTACCGTAGGCTCTATGGGTGGAGTCCTCAGTTGCGACACTGATAGAGGTCATTAACCTCTATACGACTTTTGTCGAAGCACTTCACGCACTACACTGCACTACACAAAGCCTACTGTTGTTGCTGCTGCTGCTTTTTCATTTTTTCAGGCAGGGTACGAGAGTGGAAATGTGGATTTAGTTTACTGGCTTTAGCCGGGAAAAAAGTAAAGATTTGTTCGCCGCAGCGATGAGGTAATTGGCCTACGCCAAATAAAAATTAGAGAAAAAAAGAAAAAAAAAAATAAGGATAAAGGGTGTCCCCTTCTTTTAGTCAGATAAGTCTTCTGGTAACATTTTGTAGGGTTTAAGGGAAGTAACATTGAAAGTACCCCTGATATTTTGACCAACAGGGTACACTAATAAATAGGAATTCTTCCTAGGGCAGCTAGCAATCCGATACGGGCCTTCATACAAAATACTTAAACTTCCTAATTTCTTTGTTTACGCTAGAGGACTTGTAATGAGTCTGCGCCAGTACCAGATCACCCGGCTTATAGTCGATTGCCTTCCCTCTTTGATCATGCCGCTTCTTCCTCCTCTGAGCTTTCTTCTTCATCTGCTGTTGAACTGTCTTAATCAACTCTTCACGGTTCACTTGACTAGTGGTAGGAAAATCTACGAATTCCGTTACAATACGGAGTGCCTTCTCGCCGAACATGACTTCCCGCGGCACTACCGAGGTAGAATCATGTGGTATGTCATTAAGTATATGCTCCAAGTGCTCAACTTCAAGGGCCCATCTCTGATGGTTGTCTGTGCAGTAACACCGAAACCACCTCCCTATTTCTCTCATTACTCGTTCAGAAACATTACTTTGAGGGTGATATAAGGAAGTTCGCACTACCTCTATCCCGACTTGCTCCAACCTCTCGGTCCATTTACTGCTACAAAATTGAGGGGCGTTATCTGAGACAACCCTCCTAGGTTTTCCAACCTTCGGTACGAAATCGTTTAAAATTTTATTTGCCATCAGCTTGGCTGTAGCCCTCTTCAACGGGTACAATCTGACAAATTTTGAAAAAACATCAATTACGACCAGTATCTGTGTCACTCCACCTCTAGACTTAGGCAGTGGGCCATACACGTCAAACTGCGACTAACTCCAATACATTTTCAGGTAAAATACACTTCATCTCTCCTCTCCTCAACACATTATCCACCTTCGTCCTCTGACATAGGTCACATGTGGACAGTAGCTTTGCTATCCTCCTCGCCATATTAACAAAATAACAGTGTTCCTTGATGATTCGGTGACATTTACCAGGCCCAAAGTGACCGTAACTCAAATGATGATGGTTAATCAAGCTATCTACAACTTTTCTGGTATCCACAATTTCCAGTCCTTACTTATTTCTGAATTTCGCTGAAAGACTACGTCTCTATGAACACAATAATATTTTGATAATTTTCCCTGGTAGTTGGGTTTTAAAATTTCTTCCTTTACCTCTTTAATCACTTCATCCTGCTCCTGTAAGGTCTTCATATTCTTCAGTAATTTTACAACTTCATTTTCTCCTGTCACCCCATGAATATAATGAATGTGTGCTTCTTGTGCTGGCTGAATATTATTCTTCCCTTCGACTAAACCGACAGGTAAACGTGAGAGGCAGTCTGCTACCAGATTTTCTGCACCAGGTCGGTATCTAATTTCAAACTCAAATTCCTGCATTAGTAAGGCCCACCGGGTCAGCCTCCCGTGTACCAACCTGCAGTTCATCAAAAAAGATAATGCCTTATGATCTGTGTATATCACGGTTTTTCTTCCTAGAAATAGTGCTCGAAACTTCTGGAAACACCATATAATAGCAAGAGTCTCTTTTTCTGTGGTATTATAGGACAATTCATGTTGATTCAACATTCTACTGGCAAATGCAATGGTTCTCTGCTCAATTTTCCCTCCGACCTTGACTTCTTGAAAAACCTGTGCACCGAGTCCGTAGTGAGACCCATCCGTGGCCACACACATGTCTAAGTTCCAGTCCGGGTGTGCTAACACAATCTTTTGTGACAGCTCTCGTTTAATTCTATTAAAATCCTCTTCACAACTTTCAGTCCAATTCCAAGGGGTCCTAGCCTTCCCAAGATCTCTGAGGTGCACACTATTCAGTGCCTGTCCGGGTATGAACTTTCTGTAATAACCGCACAATCCCAGAAAACTTTTTAATTGAGTCTTAGTAGTTGGTCTAGGGAATTTATTGATCGCCTCTACTTTCTTGTCTTCAACGGTTATCCCTTCAGGCAGTATAACATGCCCCAAGAAATTCAATCTTTTCCTCAAAAATACACATTTCTTAATTTTTAAAGTCATTCCTCCCTTTTTCAAAGCAGTAAGCACTTCTCGTAGTGTCTCAAGATGCTCTTCTAAAGTTCGTGACGCAATAATTATGTCGTCGACATAGTGTGGATTTTGTCTCTCAATCGCCTTCCTAACACCTGATCAAGTGCCCTTATAAAATTGGCTACAGCGTTATTCAATCCGAAAGGCAACACACGAAAATGAAAACATTTGCCTTCAAACCGGAAAGCGGTATATTTCCTCGAAGCTTCATCAATGGGTACTTGCCAATAGGATGCTGTTAAATCCAAGGAACTCATGTATTTGACACCATGAAATTTTTGCAAGATATCATCGACTGGTAATGGATGGTCTCTTTCAGTAACCAGAATTTTATTAAGCGCCCTTGCGTCCAAAACTAGTCTTATTGATTTATCAGCTTTGGTTACTGCGACCAAAGGGTTTACAAATGCACTATTTGATCGTTCGATCACACCCCATTCTAACATACGATCTATCTCCTCTTGTGCCTTGCTTTTCAGCGCAAAGGGAATAGGATAAGGTTTAACAGTAAATGGCGTGTCGTCCTTGACCTTGAAGTGGCACTGATATCCTTTAATTAAGCCAGGTTTATCTGAAAATATCTCTTGAAACTCGTTAATAATTTCCTGCACCCGCACTTGAGCTTCTTCTTCATTTTCGAGCTGTTGTTGCGAGTACATTAAATCCTCACTGTCCTTTTCGACCAATAATTGTGACAGCTGCACTTCTTCCTCACTAGCTCATCATAGCATACAAACTCCTGCACCTCTCCTCTTGAAATGACTCTAACTTGAACCGCTTCCTTTCCTTCTTCACAATTTTGGTTTCATAACTTATATTCACTCTTTTTCCTTCCGTAATAAATTGCAGACTATTTCTTCCCAGTCCAGTTTAACCATTTTCTCGGCAAGCCAATCGACTCCCAGAATTAGATCAACGGTTAATTTAGGGATAACAAATGCTTTTATTTCAATCCTGTGTCCTCCAATCTCACCATCTACTCGAATTTGCTGGGTGATTCTTTTAATTTTACCCCCATTTGCTACCGTAACTGTCATTCCTTGTACCGAGTGTAAACATGCGTCAGGTTCATTCACAAGGATTTGAAATAGGCTTTCCGAACACAGGATATGTCCGCGCCAGAATCTATCAAGGCTTCTACTTGTCGTGATTTAAATTTCACCAAAACAGTAGGTGTACGGGCTTCTTTCTCCTTAAAATTCCTTCTTCTTCCAACAAATCTTCTCTCGGGTCGTTATTGTAGACTGAAAAGACTTGTGATTGGCGAGCCGTTAGATTCTTCATTATTCAAATCTGAGTAGCAAGTACTAGTAATGTCCGTTAATTGCTTGTCACTATATGGTAAATCTTCGTCCCGCGCAACTTATCTTTACTCTTCCATTTTATTGACTTTCTGTCAATTCTTTTCTCTTCTTCATATATCTGTGACTGCTTCAGCTTCCCGACATCTTCTTTACAAGTTCCGTAGTCTGTTGGTATTGATCTTTCCTTTCCATACCGTTCTTTAGTTGACAGAAATGTTCCGCATTGTTCGTATACCGCGCCAGCGGCTGCCGCGTGCTTCAAATTATTTTTGGCACAGGTACCAACACTGTTTACGCCTGGACTGTTACGCGTGTGTTGGCTGCCGTCGCGCTCGCCGGCTGCGCCGTCATGAAATACATAAGACTTCCGCACAACTTTAATCCCGTCCAGGCTTACCTCGCCTGTATCCATATTTTCCGAACCATCAATTCCTATTAACATCATCTCACCCTCGCGTAATTTCCTTTGTTCTCTCCAAATGTGTTCTTGAATTCTTTCGTTTTCAATTTCAAAAATGTCATCTTCGCCTTCTCCTCTGATCTCAGATTCTTCGACTTCCATTTCCTGATCAAATTCATTTTCATCTTCTACCTCATCCGCCTTCAATTCTTCACTTGTACTGGTTAATAAAATTTTCTCGTATCTTGTCGGTTCCTCTTCAACTTCGTTATTAAATACTGTATCGTATAGACATATTTCTGGTTGATCCTTTTTCCGCCTCAAGCCTATTTTTTCTTCTTTTACTAATAATATTTTCTCTGTATTTGGCCTCTTTTCTGCCTCCGCCGCTGGCGAAGCCTTCTCAGTGGCAGGCACTAGTTTAAATGTCTGGTGCTGTCTTCTGAAACCACGGCTACCCTCTGTTCTTCTTTTTGCGGTCGGTAGTTGTGATTCTGGAACCGCCTATGTGATTTCCTTCCTCTATGTTTTCCTTTCGAACTCCGTCTTGCCGGCCTGAGTTTTCCGGTTCTTGCCGAAAATTTCTATTCCCTTCTCTTCGGTGGTTTTCCTGTCGAATCCGTTATTTTGAAAATGATTAGTATTATGTTGCCCCTGGTATCTTGTTCTGTACATTCTTTGCTCTTGTACATCTAATCTTCCCAGCATATCTACAGCATCCTTTATGGAGCGGATCTTGTGGCTAGTAAGTATTAGCTGTGTCTGTTCCGGTAACCTAGCCGCAATCATTCGTACATACTCTTCTTCACTATGAGGCTGGTCTAAGTATCGGCAAGATGCATAGCACCGCATGAAAAAATCGGTTTGCGATCCTCTTCTCGGGTCATAACGGTCACCGCACATTAATTCTGATTTTACGGCGATCTGCCGCTCTGCCGACCAGTAAAGATTCAAGAAATCTTCTTTGAACTGCTCGAAAGATGAAAATTCCTCCTCTAATTGCTCTGCCCACAGTCGGGGTCCTGCTCTTAAATGTTTTATTACCATATTAATTTTCTTCTCCTCACTAGCAGCCATAAAAGGTGGAAAATTTTCGAAATTTTTAATAAACTTTACAGGATGGATGCCATTTCGGTCAAAATTCTTCCCAATCAATCTTTTCGTCGTAGCATTGAACAGGAATTACGGTGCCCTTTCCGGTTTCTTTGTATTTACAGAATTCTTCTCTCACTACACCCGGCACTTGTTTTAATACTTCTTGCTTTATAATTAGCGGCGCCTGTACCTTCATTCTCTCATCCACAAATACGGCAGTTGACACTTTTAATTTCTCCAACTTCTCATCCAGCTGTTCCACCTCCGCAGTTATCTCTTTCATCCCAAATTTCACTTCCGCATAGCCCTGTCGGGTACCTTCTTGCAATGTTTGGAACTGTCCTTCGATCGTCTTTATACGGTGGCAGTGACTATCGCTTTTTTCTTGTAACTGCGCATACTTTCTTGCAAGGCGTCGGTTTCCTGGCGCAAACTATTAGTTTCACCCTTTAACTCTTGTTTTAAATCGGAAAACTGGGTTGCTAAGTCCTCTGCTCGCATATTACACAAAGCACGATACTCTTCCATATCCTTACGTAATTCTGCTATTTGGGATTTGTGTTCTTTCAGAGACTTAGAATGTATACTTCCGCGTCAGACTTTAGCTCAGCTTTTAGATTATCGAGCTTGGAATCAAAGGTTTGAGTACTTAACTTAAGATCTGAATCTAACTTTTCAAATTTATCATGGAGGATTTCAGTGCTTGACTTAAGGTCTGAATTTAAATGTTCAAATTTATCATGGAGGATTTCAGTACTTGATTTGAGATCCAAATTTAAATTTCCAAACTTGGAATTTAAGATCTCAGAATTCGTATTTAAATTTTCCAACTTGGAATTTTTGAATCTCAGAATTCGTACTAATATCTGACTTTAGGTTTTCTAACTTGGAATTTTGGATTTCAATATTCATACTAATCTCGGACTTTAAACTTTCCGTAGTTGACTGAAAGTCTGACCTTAGAGTTTCCAACTTGGAATTTAGTAACTCATTTATCACTCGGACCATTTCCGACATATCTACATTCGAGCTTCCCTCAGTTTCCGGCATGACTATAATTTTACACAGAAAACAAGATCACAAAACACGGCAAATTCGCTTCCCGCGAATCAGACAACCAAACCACAACGCCGCCGTTACGAAGCGCCAGCTGCTGCAAGCTATCTAGCTAAGCATGCCACTTCAAGCAAAGAAAGGGAAACAAAAAGGTTGCACCATTGGCATAACTACAGGTGGAGTTTAAATAATTGCTTCTGTCATCACTGATGACAAAGGAGAACAAAATGTTAGGAGAGAAAAATCTTGCCCGATTTCCTTCCTCGATATTTTACAGAAAAAAGGAAAATTATTAGAAAAAATTAGGAAAGGATTTAAGCCTTCAAAAATAGCCAAACAAGCAGCGCACAGCGCGTTCTTAGCTTTCGGAGACTCTGCACGACGATTCTTCTTTCTCCCGCCTTCGTCGTCTCGGCTGCCCAGCTCCGCGCCGAACAATGTAGAATATCTTCCCCGCTGCTCCTTGACCAGCCGCGCTGCCTTCGTCGAGTGGGAGTTCTTCCGCACCTTTGGGTATTGTCGACACCTGTTTCGATTGTCGTCGTCTTGATATCACTAGTTTTCCTTTTTTTTTTTCTTTGTGTGTTTTCCTAGGATTTGAGAAAAATTGTCTCTCCTCCTAGTACTAATTTCTACCACACAGTCCTGTCACTCGTCGCCATGTAAGACTAATTGTCTTTCTTGGGGTTGACATGATACTTACTTACTGTAGACCGAACTTCGTGCTTGCTAAAGTTTTAATTACTAACATACAGCACCAGAAGCCGGATAAATGAGTTCGTAGTCGCCGCCGGTCGCCAGATAGGGTCCAAACCAGTCCGATAAAAGTGTGAGGATAACTAATTAAGAGAAATCTTCAAGTCTTAAGTAATGAAAATCGGTTCTCCACACATTTATTAGAATAAAGTACACATCGAACCAGTTGGCCACTATCAGAATTTAGATGATAAGGCTATTGAAACTTCGTAATCCGTCGATTGCAAGATTCTTAGAAAAAAAGGAAAGTTTTTAATCCAAATCAGTCCACACTAAATTACTTTCGATGCCACACTTCACTGTTCTGGTATCTCAACACACTGTTCAAATCAATTTAAAACATACGTCGCAATGGTTAAACTAGTTCATTCTTCTTCTTACTTCTTGCTACACCCGCACAGTTAGTATAGCGTCTCACATTACGCGACGCAAGCCGTTCGCTACCATACCTCGATAACGACTGACTTTCAACAATGTAGTCATGCGCTCATTTCGGAGCGGCGGAATGCTACTGTTATGTTACACCGGCCTTTTGGTCTTTTACCCTCCAGTTCTTTTCCAGCCATATCCTCGCTGTTCTTGTTGGTCCATCCATTTGACATATCCCAGCCTAAGTCAGATATTTACTAAATTAGAAAGCTAAAAAGGAAACAACAATGTTTTAGATTTAATGTTCCTCTTATTTTACTCCATTTTAAAAAAATAAAAAGGAATTCAGATTCTTTAATTTGTAATTTCTTAACAGTGAGATGTCATTGTTATGTTAATTCTATTAACTAATGCATTCTCTGATTAAAGATACCATATATTTAAGTGTTTCCTTTCTATTATCTTTTTGTTTCTATAAAAAAGAAAATGGTGTTCATTTGTTTCTGTGTAAAGATAATTTAATATTAATACTTTAAAATTAATTGGTTTGTTGGGTATAATTTTATGCCAGTTTGTCGTCACTAACTATTCATCAGTATTTACACAATAAGAATGACATATAAAATGTTTTTACTGTATCATGTTTGTCAAAGAAGTGCATCTAATGTAAATCATTTATAATATTTTATCTTGTAGTATTTAAATGTAGCTGGTAAGTATCTTTGCTTCCTAATTTTAGAAACATCAGCATTGCTTTTTGACTAACACTGTGACTATCATTAATTGTTTTTAGATATATAGTCAGTTTTTTTACCCACAAACTCATTTTTTTCCAGGTCTGCGTATGAGTCGTGCAGAACTGATGATACCCATATGCAACAACGTGCCTCAGTCAGTGTTGTCAGAAACGGTGTAAAATACTTGGCAGTTAGAAGTAGGGACTTTCATAGTTATAAAAATGGTAACAGAATTCATCAGTTCAAACCAATATCTAAATTATATTCACGTGCCGGTACTCTTACAGAACAAAAGAGAATTTATTCACCTAAGCCACCATTTGCTTGTAGAATTTGTGGAAAATTTCTCTCAAATGCCTACAACCTTAAAATTCACGAGAGACTTCATTCAAACACACGCCCATTTTGCTGCGAAATTTGTGGAAAATCATTTATACTTGCTGGCCACCTCGACGTCCATAAGGGTACACATTCCAGTCGTAAGCCATTTCATTGCAAATTTTGTCTAAAATCTTTTAAGCGGGCTAGTTCGCTTTCAGTTCATCTGAAAATTCACTCTGGGGAGTGTCCATTTACTTGTGAGGTGTGTGGGAAGTCGTTCATGTTTCCCGCCAGACTCACTAATCACCAGAGGATTCACACGGGGGAGCGCCCGTACGTTTGCAAAATTTGTGGGAAATCGTGTTCGCAGTCCTGTGATCTTAGGCAACACCTGAGAAGTCACGACAGTGAACGGCCGTTCGTTTGTGATATTTGTGGAAAGGCGTTTAAGCGGGGCGGCTACCTTAAAGCCCACAAGCTTTTTCATTTAGATATACGCAGGTTTTCTTGTAAAATTTGTGGGAAATCCTACATATTATCTAACGACCTGAAAAGGCACGAGAGGGTTCATTCGGACGAGCGTCCGTACGTTTGTGAAGTTTGTGGAGAATCGTTTACAAACTCTAAGCTACTTAGAAGTCACAGTACCACTCATTCAGATGAACACTTGTTTACTTGCAAAGTGTGTGGAAAATCCTTCAGGTGGTCTGTGAGCTTTAAAAGGCATCAAGCAACGCATCACGTTGACAGCTAGTCTGCTGTTTGTGTGGAAGAGTTATTATACTTTGATAGGATTAGATTTCGTATTGTTTTTTGATCATTTGTCTTGGCATCATGTTTCTGCCTTCCTGAAAGTAAATGCATTAGATAATATATTTTCCCAATACCAGTCTTTGGACAATATTTGTGTATAGAATGGTGTAACACCCTAAATATTTCATTACTATTCCATTTTTTTTTTTTTTTTTTTTTTTTTTTTGTAATCTATAAGATACTTTTTTGATATTTTTACTAATGTAATCTTGTGACAGAACAGAAACATTTAATAAGAAAACCATATCTTTTTGCCATGAGATTAAACAAAAATCGATATATTTACTCCTACACACAAAAAAAAGGAAGTTGCCATGGCGATAAGAAATCAAGAGATAGCTAGAGGTTAGCAGACATAAAGATTGATTGGTTGCTTTGAAACCATTTAATTGCTGAAGAACCTTGCATTCTTCGAATACTATAAGTCCGATGTAGTTCCTAGAGGAATATGAGTTGTCAATAATAAATTTAAAACTATTGAAAGCAGAAGAACTGAGTTATTTATAATTATAACCAGTCACGCGATAATCTGGTCAGAAATATATCCACTGATATGCCATAAGTTCCTAATGTCTACTATTAAATTTTTTTTAACTGGATGTGAGTGCAAATGTTAGTATTTTGTGATCTTGGTTTAAATATTTAATTAATGTTGGCACTGAATATTGCATGTTTCCAAATTATAATTCTTTTCTATTATGATGTTTATTAGCTCTGTTTTGTAAGGGTCTGTATCACTAATCATAGCAGTCTGTTTATATTAATTCTATTTGATAGGTTTCCACATAAACCTGTACATTTATTGGCAATGTTTTCTTGTCTATCTTAGAGTTATTTAAAAAAAATAACATTTCAACATGTATATATAGTTTGTTAAATCACATTTTCTTTGCATCCTAATATTTATTAGTAACTTACTATCATTTTCTGTAATTCACATATAATTTTATTACAGGCATTTTTTGAATCTGTCATTCTGGTATTTTAAAGTTTATAACTGTTGAGCACTATAGTGGTGTTCTGAAAGAGTTTTGATCAAAAAGTAATGAGAATTCGTAATTTTTTTTTCACTCTCATTTAGACTCCAATTGAAATACAATTTAACGTTGCATCCAATAGCTAAGCACAAATTAATTAAAACTAAACATAAAAATTACATATTTAATGATAAGAATTGTATTTTTTTTATTTTAAGATTTTTTTCTAATAAAGAAGATATATCATTTTGTAACAATAGCAATTTATACTCCTCATAGGGTATTACTATTCATACATTTATTGCTATCCCATGATGAATTTGGTTCATACAACAGCTCAGTATAACATCCCGAAATGCCAAAATTTCACATTTTCAATAAACCCATTTAAAAAAAAAAAAAAAAAAAATTGTGAAAATCTTGTTAAATAATTTCCTAATACACTGAAGAGCCAAAGAAACTGGTACACCTGCCTAATATCATGTAGGGCCCTCATGAGCTCGCAGAAGTGCCGCACCGTGCGAGGTGGTGTAACGGATAGCGTTCTGGCCTCACATTCGGGAGGACGGCAGTTCGAATCCCCTCCGAGCATCCAGATTTGGGTTTTCCATGGTTTCCCAAATCACTCCAGGCAAATGCCGGGATGCTTCCTTAAAAAAGGCCATGGCCGAATTCCTTCCCATTCCTTGCCCCCCATCCTTTCCCGTCTCTAAAGACCTCGCTGTTGAGAGACATGAAGCAGTTAAAAAAAAAAAAATAGAAGTGCCGCAACATGACGTGGCATGGACTCGACTGATGTCTGAAGTAGTGCTGGAGGGAATTGACACCATGCATCCTGCAGGGCTGTAAGAGTACGAGGGGGTGGAGATCTCTTCTGAACGGCACGTTGCAAGGCATCCCAGATATGCTCAATAATGTTCATGTCTGGGGAGTTTGATGGCCAATGGAAGTGTTAAAACTCAGAAGAGTTTTCCTGGAGCCATTCTCTAGCAATTCTGGATGTGTGGGGTGTCACATTGTCCTGCTGGAATTACCCAAGTCAGTCTGAATGTGCAATGGACACGAATGGATGCAGGTGATCAGCGAGGATGCGTGCGTACGTGTCACCTGTCAGAGTCGTATCTAGACGTATCAGGGGTCCCATGTCACTCCAACTGTACACGCCCCACACTATTACTGAGCCTCCACCAGCTTGAACAGTCCCCTGCTTACATGCAGGGTCCATGAATTCATGAGGTTGTCTCCATACCTGTACATGTCCATCCACTCGAGACAATTGGAAACGAAATTCAGACCAAGCAACATGTTTTCAATCATCAACAGTCCAATGTCGGTGCTGACGGGCCCAGGCGAGGCATATAGATTTCTGTCGTGCACTCGGCAAGGATACATGAGTGTGCTCGAAAAGCCCATATCGATGATGTTTCGTTGAATAGTTCGCATGCTTACACTTGTTGATGACACAGCATTGAAACCCACTGCAATTTGCAGAAGGGTTGCACTTCTGTCACATTGAACAATTCTCTTCAGTCATTGTTGTTCCTTGTTCTTGCAGGATCTTTTTCCAGCCACAGTGATGTCGGAAATTTGATGTGTTACCGGATTCCCGATATTCACGGTCATGAAATGGTCTTATAGAAAATTCGCCACCTCGGAGATGCTGTGTCCCATCTCTCGCAAGCCGACTATAAAACCACGTTCAGACTCGCTAAAATCGTGACATCCTGCCATTGTAGCAGCAGTAACCAATCTAACCCCTGTGCCAGACACCTGTTGTCTTATATAGGTGTTGCTGACCACAGTGCTGTACTCTGAGTGTTTACATATCTCTGTGTTTGCATACGCATGTGTATGCCAGTTTCTTTGACTCTTCAGTGCAGTATGAAGGGGACTTCTGGAGATCACAGTTGCGTAAGGAATTGGCATCACATTACTGCAGTAGTCAAATCAAGACACCACTCGAAATACTTTCCGAAGTACGTGTAATGGTGGCCAGTGTGTATTACAACCTAATTTCTGCTTGAGAATAATGGTCCAGGCTGTATTAGATGGGAATTATTTAAAATACCCCCTTACGATGTTATGCACTTGTGCCAATATAGTTTCCAGTTTGAGAAAAACTGTTCAATTCTCTTTTTTAGGTATGGTCTTCAGCTCAGTTAACGACTTCACCTTAATCTCACCTGTTGTTGAAAAATGTTGTCCTTTGGGTGTCCTCTCGAGTCTGGGAAACTAGGAAAATGTCACAGGTGTTATATTACGCGAAAAACTTTCGAATAAGCAAAGTAATATGCTGCAGTGCTTTGTGGTGGTGCAAAATCTATGACTTGTCTCTCCAAATTTTGGATCTTTATTTCCAGATTGCCTGTGGATAGACTGTGGAATCTTTCAAATGCTGATTCTTCTATTAACAAGCACAAGTTGTTTAATTTTTTCCACATTTTCATCACTAATGGATTTGTTAGGATACCGCAGAGACCTTCTTTAACCCCTTACTGCATACTGGGACATATATGGCACAAACCATTTTCTTGTTTGTGGAACTCATGTTTGAGCAAATACTTTGAAACTGCATGTTGGCACAGAATTAGTACACAATCAAGAAGAGCTGTGCAGTTATTAAATCCGATCCGTTGACAGAATAAGCAAATATGAAGTATGAATTTTGCTTTGCGCTGTG
>JARYHS010013095.1:0-100006 GCA_031002005.1 Vandiemenella viatica | reverse complement strand
TGTCCGGAGATCCAGTTTTGGGTTTTCTATAGTTTCCCCAAATCACTCCAGGCAAATGCCGGGATGCTTCCTTCAAAAGGCCATGGTCGAATTCCTTCCCTTTCCTTGTCCTCAGTCCCATCCCGCCTCTAATGACTTAGACGTCGACGAGGCGTAAAGCCATAAGTAAAAAAAAAAAAAAGATGGGCGTTGCTTGGCCTACGTGCACGCCATCTCTCAGGCATCTTAAGCATTTAGTACGGTTTCACTGTTCAACATGACCTATCATTTTGGAGTGATTCAGACCATCCCTTCCGTGTACTGCAGTTTTAAAAACTGAACTAGGATGTAATTCATTAGATAAATGAATCAGAGCTACTAGTAATGAACTTGGACTAGATTGTTAGGCTCGAGCCTTGGTGATGGAAAGGATTTTCACTATCCACGTTTGGCTAGTAATGCCAGTAACATAATTGTGTACCGAATCACGACTCTCTCTGCAGTTGATGGCGATTCGGACTTAAAATTGTGAAGTTAGGCTTGATTCGTCAACGTGTGCGAATATTCGGGACAGTCTTAGTAAGCTCGAAAACATCTGCATGTAACATTTATCATCGTAAATTAACGCCAGAAATAGATTCTATTTCTCTATACTCTCAGTTTAAATACAATGAAAGTGTAATACAGCAGAAATGTAGAGGAGTGGTTATATCGACAAGAATTCGCGGAACATCGTAACCATCCAACTTATTAGTAAATGTGAGTCTAGAAACATAAATGGAAGTAAGAAAAAATTTCTAGAAAATTTCGCCAAGAATGCTCTAAATCAGGACTGCCCAACCACAGGTTCGCAGGCCAGGAAGTGTCCCGCCGACGGCAGCGGTCTACAATATACTAGCTCAAAAAACACTGCAAAGGTCTCATTCACGGTTTTTTTATAAATTATATTAATTTAAAAACCTATGAAAAGGTCTCATTAATTGTTTTTACTTTATTATTGTAAATAAACTGTGTTACTTATACCTTTGTTATATTTAAATATCTATTGTAACTATAAGCAAGTATTATGTGGCCCGCAGGCTAACTCAGAATAGAAATTGTGGTCAATCTCCAAAATTGGTTGGGCAGCTTTGCTCTAAAGCAATTAGTTAACTAAACAAAAATGTTCAGTAACTATTTTGCGTCTAACCGTACCTTGATTACTCGAAAGAGGAATATGTTCCTTTCTCCAACAACTCAGCTAAAAAACCGAATGACTTTGAAATATTACAAAGGGAGACTGATATGACGCTGATATCTGTTGGAAGATTGATAAACATTCTATTTTAACTGATTACAGTTATTTGAGTGGGGACAGGATCATCGTCGTGGCCATTATGAAGAGGCCAGACCGAATGCCTAACCCAAAAGTTACCACTTGTCCATCAGGAATGTCAGGAATCTGACATTCTCTTATTGGCTGAGAAAGCTTACCGGTTTTTTGAAGACGGGAACAGCGTGGCATATCTAGTAAGGCTAATAAATTGTAAAACGAATTTTGTGTTGATGAATGTAGGCTCTAAGTGTTCTTTCAACATGTTGTGCCGTAACGTTGGTCTTACGCGTCCATAAAAATGTTAAGTGCCAGGACACAAAGATGGCAGGGTCATTTCCCCAAATTGTAGCTTAACGCTATGCGTGTTGTGAAGATAAGCTGAATGAGAGGGCAAACTAACTCCCAGCACGGATGTGCTCCCAGACTTAACCTGCCCATCCGATAGAAGAATTACCTTCAAGAATGCCGCAAACAGAGCCCAGGACACAGACATTATGTGTAAGCCCGTAACCATGTTTTCTGTATGGCCACGAGTGTAGAAATGTCCCGTTTTTAGTGTCAAAAGCTTCACTCGATCTGGCTGAAAAAATAGCTTGTCCTCTACTTCACCCTGTCTGCATAACTAGAAGTATTTCTGATAGATTTGAATGGACTTAGTAAACCCAAACTAAATAGTAAAGGGACAAAGGTTGTGACCCCATGATTTGACCTGACTGAAATACGAACTGGAATTGATTCTGACCTAATAGAGTACGCTCAGAGATAAGTCTTTCGCGGCGTATCTTTGAAATAAATTCTTCACGGGTTTGCTGCCGGATTACATTTTGTGCTGACGACGAGCTTTCGGCGACTTGCACTACCGCCATCATCAGGTCAGTTGTATCTAAAGGAACAACCTGGTTGTATCTAAAGGAACAACCTGGTTGTTCCTTTAGATACAACGGACCTGATGATGGCGGCAGTGCAAGTCGCCGAAAGCTCGTCGTCAGCACAAAATGTAATCCGGCAGCAAAACCGTGAAGAATTTATTTCAGAGTACGCTCAGTTTCGAGGGAGTCAGAAATATTAATAGAAGTATTGAACACAGACATTGATGATCCATTTTTTGAACAAATATAATAAAGCGACCAAGGGCCGTGATCGCTTGATCAGATCTAGTTTAAATACGAACTTGACTTGAATTTCACTAAGGGTTCGCTCTGAAAAATTAGAAAATTTTGTGTTAATGTGAAGGGAGATAGAATAAAGAGAGATTTTCGAGGACTGGAATGACCTATAATTATAGTAAAAGTATCAAAGGTCCTGATCACTTAATTCGATCTGGCTGAAATTAAAACTTGTATTTTATCCTAAGGATTCCCTCTGTAACACGTGAAGGATCTCTGTAGAGTTTGAAGGGAGTTAATAGAAAAGAGACAAAGCAGCTCCGCTTTTTAACATGTTGCCCAAGTATCTAGTACCAAATGAACTCGAGTTCCAAGCTTAATTACGGCATTCCAATGACAACTCGCAATAGGATTTTAATTGATTGTTGAGTCACGCGTAAGATACGCCATGTCGGCAAACATAACTTCTATTACGCGAGGCCAATTTTCCATTTTTCGAAAATACTTATGGAATTGGTAAGGGGTCATATCAGCCTAAAGTGTTTCTTGAAACCTATAACGGTTGTTGTTAGGTTAAAAGTCGGTTTGGACCAGAAAAAATAACTTAGGAAAAAAATTTGATATTTGACTGATACCAAAGTACCGAATATCGTTTATAAGTTTGTAGAATACTATAGGTCAAATGCTTGTGCAACATAAAAAAAAACATACTTTCTAAACAATATTTTGTTAGATGCAAAACAATGTGTTGGAGTAATGTGAAGTTTTGGAGGAAGCTTGCCGTATAGCAAGGAAAGCACTATTTTACACAAAGATGGTGTAGAAATACTAGATGAAAATTTCAGATCTTGTAGGTACAGAGCAGTAGCGGCCAAACATATATATATATATATGTATGTGTGTGTGTGTGTGTGTGTTTGGAGGTAATGACTATAACTTTTGAAATCCTCTGGGTCATTTTCCAGAAGATCTCTCAAAAAGGGCATTGTCCGTATTGATCAACTACTTTGACACCATATTTTTACATATGAAACTTGTGTAAAACAACACATGATATTGCTCTGTTTCTCTTTCATTTTTGGACATGTTAATCGCATTTATAAATACAACTACGTCTCAACAACAACAAAAAAAATAAAAAAAAAATAAAAAGATGTGAAAACAGCTTGGAGCGTATAAAGAACTTTCCTACCTGGCAGAAACTCCACGTGCCACGCCAAATTGGAAATTACGTTTACACAGACATTTTTGGCGCATACGCTCCAAATCCTGGCCCGTTGACCATTTTTCGTCTCGTGCTCCGGCGCGGCAGTCCGGAGCGCCGTCCCATACCGACGGTTTGGCGCGTACGTGTAAACGGGCCTAATGTGTGCGTGCTGTCTCAAGACCTGATACGTTTTTCATCAACGAATCAGTACACAGTGAATGTTGGGATCGGTTGGTGAGGATAGTGAACTAGTCTAAAATTTACAACCTGTTTGTAAGAACCTGTAATTCGGAATGTTATTACTATTTTGAAGTGTCGATAATACCATCCCGTCGGTGGCAAGATTAACTTTTGCCGTGCGAATATGATCAAAAAAGTTTTGTTTATCTACACCATATTTTGAAAGATTTGTATATTACAACTGATAACCGGATCATTCTGAACATTCATTAATTTCCGTTTTAACTTTTTTTCTTATGGCTTTACGCATCGTTGACGTCGAGGTCATTAGAGGTGGGAAAGGACTGGGGACAAGGAACGGGAAGGAATTTGGCCATCGCCTTTTTTGAAGGAACCATCCTGGCATTCGTCTGGAGTGATTTGGAGAAATAAATGGAAAATCCAGATCTGGATGTCCGGACGGGAATTCGAACCCGCGTCCTCCCGAATGCGAAGGCAGTGCGTTAACACTCACCCACCACGCTCGGTAACTTATTCTGGTTATCAGACTGACGACAAGGTAATTATATCGAAGTTCAATGCCATCCGTATTTCGGCATTTCGAAGCATTAGTACGTTATTGCTTTATTAACGTTAGTTAACAAACTATTGAACCTCATACAGTTCTGAAGCTATTTTAGAGGACGATATCACAAACTTAAAGCTATTAAATTATTTGAAAAAGTGACGTATCTCACGTAATCAGGACGAATTGTTTTGACAAGATGCCGCAGTAACTGATTCCTTAAATCCAAAGAATCCTATCAGACGGACTGGGAAATTAAAATTATCACGTAGACGACGTTTCTCACATTCTAGCACCATTTTTTTTCTCTTTTTTTTTTTCTTAGCACTTATCCCGCTATTGTACTGTCAGCTGTTCCAGGATGCGACGTGTTGAGATTTTACTGGCTTGTCGCTGAACCTGAGAACTCCCAGGGTGGAAAATTGTGTTGCCATCTGTATACAAAACGCTTAACTATGTGTGATAAGTGTATTTTTTTTTTTTTTTGCAAAAAACTTAGATTATGAGGTGAAGGTTGGAGACCACCGCAGCATTCGCCTTGGTGATTCAGTGAAATTCCTAATAACCTCAATCAGGGAACCAGGACCTGAACTTTATCCCCCTGAACCTCCCAGATCCAGTGTGGTGAATCTTTAATGTAGCGCAGTTACATTCTACTATTACTGCAATTAAATATCTTTCCTGCGACTTTTTTGGCTCGTGAACATGAACGAAATAAAATTCCACCCGGAATTACGGAATAATGTAAGAAACTTATGCATGTCTCTACAGTTACGATCACCAGAATTTCGTAATTTTTTACCAGTTGTTAATCAAGTTTCTTAATACGAGGACAGATCTCGTTAATGTGGAAACAGAGGGTAGCTTCCACAGTGAGTTGGGGTGCTCAGTGTCACACGCTTGTTCATTTACTTATTATCAAGATAAATGAACAGGTGATTCACTTCTCCATGTCGTAAATATCTAGCAGATGAAGGAGTTAAAACAGCAGAAATTTTGCAAGATTGCGTGCGCAGTTCCGCTAAAATCCATATTTGAAATCTTAAGTGGAAGCTTGGCTTATGTTGTTCTGGGAAGGTAGGACAGTAGTTTCTAACACATCGTCCCAAAACCCATTTCAAGCTGCTGATCAGTTTGAGAATTTAAACCCTTATTCACCAAACACATGAATAACTGTTTGCGAACAAGCAAAATATTTATAAGGATTTGGAATAGGTAATTTCCGATATTTTATTCAGTCATATTTACTGACTATTTTTACATACGTATGCATTGCAAGTCCCTTATAGCCTGCGCTGAAGATACACGTAAAGTCAGAATGTTGAGTTGCTCGAACGCCTTTCAATTCCAAGGCTGTCGAAACGTGAACGCGTACGCTATTAGCAAACCTTATTTAAATACCGGTAGCCACTTCGAATCTCCCAATGCCTCGTGTGGTCCGTACTTTAAAACTGAAGCTGGTTACTCATTGGTTCAGGGTATCGTTCTTATCAAGTGATGTGCCAGTTGGTTAGTCAATTTCGTTTGACGCGTCTGAAGAAGACGTTAGTTCAGTCAGTTATCAGCAATCAGACGTGTGGGTAACTGCAAGCCACACTGAGCCTGTAGTTCCTTCCACTCTAATTTAGTGAGCTATTGCGGGCAATTGTGTGTTAGGTTTTTCTAACTGAATACATCTTCAATCTGTTCCAACGTGTTTTCAAGGTCATTTATTGGTCGCTCAGTTAAATATATTTCAGGTTATAAATATAATGGAATATTTGGAAATGAAATTGCTCAGGTAAGTGTGTAAGTAAAATGATAAGAAACATGTAAAATCGCTACATTAGGCTTTAGTGAACAAGCCGACCGCAAAACCTTGGATCAAAGAAGAAATTTTGGATTTGACAGATCAGAGAAGAAGGTAAAAACCGAAGCAGGAGGAGAGCAGTACAAACTATTAAGAAATCAAATAAACAGGAAATGTAAAAAAGAAAACTGGTTGCAAGAAAAGTGCGAAGAAGTAGAAAAGGAAATAGTCAGATAAAGTAGATAAGCCCTACAGGAAGATCAAACAAAATTTTGGAGAAACGAAGAAAAGGTGTATAAGTCTTAAAGGTTCTGATGGCAAATCTCTTTTAAACTCAGAAAGCAGAGCTAACCGCTGGAAGGAAAATATTGAGAAACTGTATAATGGGGTTGGTTTGAACAACTGTGTACTGCAAAAAGAAGGCGATGTCGATATTGATGACTTAGGAGAACCTGTTTTGTGGACAGAATTTGGTAGAGCTTTGAAAGATTTAAAAACTAATAAGACAGTTGGAATTGATGAGATTCCTACAGAACTTCTGAAATCACAAGCAGAAGAAGGAATCCAAAGATTATTCAAACTGATATCAAGAATTTATTAAACAGGAGAGATTTCAACCGATTTTAATAAATGCATCATCTTCACTAGCCGACAAATGTGGGAATTGTAGCACCGTAAGTCTAACATCACATGCTTCAAAATTACTGATCAGAATAATGTATAGAAGAGTGGAAAGGGTAGCAGAAGAAATAGTAGGTGAACATCAGTTTGGGTTCAGGAAAAACTGCGGTACAAAAAAAGCGATTCTGGCTTTAAGATTAATACTTGTATAGCGGAGCAAGCAAAACAAAGATACTTTTATGGCGTTCGTTGATCTGGAAAATGCTTTTGATAATGTTAGATGAGAAAAGATATTTGAGATTTTAAAGAAGTCAGGTCTAAAATACCGAAATAGAAGAAACTTTATAATCTATATAGGAATAAAGAGGCTATAATAAAATCAGAAAATTATAATACACATGCATCAGTTAATAAAAGGGTTTGGACAAGGTTGTATTCTATTCCTATTAATATTCAACTTGTATGTAGACGAAGCAATAAAGGACGTGAAAGAAATATTTGAATTTGGCATAGGTGCTCAAGGGGGGGGGGGGGGGGGGAGGGAAATTCCGTATGCTACGATTTGCTGGTGACATTGTATTGTTAGTAGAATCGAATTAGGAATAGTTATTGAATAGCATAAAAAAAATACTGAAAGGTGATTTTGGAATAAATGTAAACCAAAGCAAAACAGAAGTGATGAAATGTAGCAGAAATGCTAGCGATAATAGTAGATTAAATTTAAAACTAGGATGGGATGTGATAGGAGAAGTAAATGAATTCTGTTAATTAGGAAGTAAAATTATGACTGACGGCCGAAGCAGGAATTGTGTTAAAAGCAGAATAGCACTAGCAAAAAGAGCCATCATGAAAAAGAGAAATCTTTTATTTTCAGATGTTAATATAGGACTCGGAAAGATCTTTTTCAATTTTTATGTGCGGAGCACAGCAGTTTATGATAACGAAGCATGGACTTCAGTAATACCAGGAAGGATTAATATTGAAGCATTTGAAATGTAGTGTTACAGATTATGAAAATTAGGTGTACAGATAAAGTACGAAATGGACGTGTTTTGGGAATGATGGTGAGGAAAGAGGTTTATGGAATTGTCAAACAGAAAGAATAGACAGGATGGTAGGTCATATTTTGAGTCATGTGGGATTGGCTAATTGGTTACTGGAAGAAACAGTGGAAGGGAAGGACTGTACAGGAAGACAGAGATTAGAATATGTCAAGCAGATTGCTGAAGAGCTGTTGAGATGAAGACGTTTGCACAATATAGGAAGGGATGGAGGATTGCATCAAAAAAGTCGAGAGACTTGTGTCTACAACTGCAGTCCCGGTGTCTCTGCGATATCAAAGACCGTCTTGGTGTCGTATTTACTGACTTTAATATCTTATTGTACCGCACAATGACTCGTAACTTCTGAATTCAATAAATAAATCTAACGCCCACACCCGACACTGTCCATACATGTTACAATACTGAAGCAACTATGGACATGTTACAAAAGAGGGTAGTCAGTCATTTGATATGAGTAATATTAATGCAAAATCACTTCAAGATAGATGGCAAGAATGCTGAATGCAAATCAGAAGCCTGCAAAGCTTGAAATTTCTCAGTTTTGGGTAATGTAAATGTACCATCATGAAAATCTGATTTATTTAATTCCTCAAAACAATTTAGGTAGTAAGGAATTTTGTAGTACTGATGTGGCACAAACATTTGTGCCAAAGTGGCTAAGTACACATACAAAAAAACAAACTGCAAGTCCACCAGAAATAAGGCGTAGACAATTGTGAAGATTATGCGCTACCCTCGTCGTGCTAATAACCCTCTGATCGACATTTATGTGAAATGGAGATTGATGCAGAAACATATTATTACAGTTCTGTAGTCAAGAATCTAATCATATAATTAAACTGTGATCGGGAAAATATCTGTATATTTAAGATTTTTTTAAATGAGTTTTGGGTGTTATTAATAAGCAGCAGATCAGAATGAACCAGTTTCTAAATTTGTGTCTGTCTGTCAGAAAGTTGGGATGAATGCGATTCACACACAAAAAAACTGCTAGCCGTAGTTTGATGTAGTATCGACTAAATATTATCTAATTAAAAGTATCCCCACACGCTTATGTGATGCGGAATTGAACGCTAGATGTCACAACAGGCGAATCCTATGTTGTAAAAGAAGGCGGGGGCGGTGGGGGGGGGGCGGTGAGGCCAAGGGAGGAAAGGGGGGGGGGGGTTATTGTGCTGTTAGTGGAGAAAATGTAGCTGACTGCAGAATGATTTGGTCGGAGGGGCTCAGTGACTTCCAGCGTGAACTAGTTGGATTTCATCTGAGCAAAAAATCCATTAGGGACATTTCAGCCTTTCTAAAGCTGTCAAAGACGACTGTTGTTGCGTGATTGTGAAGTGGAAAGGCGAAGGAGCGACCAAAACAACACCAATACCAGGTAAACCTCATTTAATGACGGAAAGGGACCGCGGAACGTTGCTTGTGCGTCGGGAGTTAAAAAGAATGAGGTACACAGGTTCGGCTGCTGCTCATCAACCAAACATTTCTGTTATCAGTGCTAAGTGACGCTTGAGGTGGTGTAAAGAGCGATGCCAATGGACAGTGGATAACTGGATACTAGTGATTTGGAGTGATGAATCAAGGTCACAATATATCCTATGGAAATCCGATGGTAGCATTTGAGTTTGGCGACACTCAGAGAACGTTACTTTCCATCATCTGTTGTGCCAACAGTGAAGTACAGAGCCAGTGTTGTTACGGTATGGGGGTGTTTTTGGTTGTTAGGGTGTCGTTCCCTTATTGCGCTTAAGAAAATTCTAAATGTGGAAGGATATTAACACATTTTAAACCATTGTGTACTGCGTTCCGTAGAGGACCAGTCTGGCAACAATGATTGGTCTAGCAGCACAGTTTCATAAAGTTGCATCTACGAGTCGATAGTTTGTGGACATTAACATTCATGAAATGGACAAGCCGGCCCAAATTCCCGACCTGAAACCATAGAATACTTTTTGGGTGAGTTAGAACTTCGATATCACCCCTAATCCCAGCTCCCAACATCACTACCTTCTCTGGTTTCAGCTTTTGAGGAAGAAGGGCTGTCATTCCTCCACATACATTCAGGCACATCATTGAAAGTCTCCCAAACAGAGTTAAAGCCGTTATAAGAGTTGGCCATCCCTTCATTAAGGTCCAATAATAGGGAAAGTGGTAAACTCTAAGCGCAGTTCCAGATAGATGAGACAGCGCCTGCAGCCCGCGGTCCCACGGTTAAAATAAGGCTTGTTTCATTTTGACGTGAAGTCGTTAAACTGATATTCTTAAAACAATTTTATCTGATCGAGATTGTCGCAAAAATTACTGCTCTGATTTTAATGGAGTTTCGATAAATTTACAGCGGGTAAAATAGGATAAGGTATGCGCGCCTTTTTTCGATGTGTTAAGAACTTATTTTTTCCATTATTGATGCCTCTGACCATACTATTATTTAAATATGCACTCTATAGTTAATTTTCGCATCCTGAATATCTCTGTTCTATTATATATAACAGTTGTTGGTAAATTGTTTGAGCAACGATAAGACCCTTTTTTAATTTTTTTTTTTATGTAACGAAAAATGAAACTAAGATGTCGAAACGCTAAGAATTTATTTACCATTTTCGAAGGCTGTGACCGTACTATTTAATAACTAATTTGTGCAATGAAAAGTAATTCTCTCCATCACGTATGCTTATATTAACTATACGTATAAATCGATGACATATAACTTCAACAGAGTCTGTTACTACTTTGAAGGTGTAGTAATTATCCCTCAAGTACATTGTCACACATTTCTTTATTTTTTTTCTTCTTCTTTTTGTGCTCAGTTATTCATTTTACGGTTGCGATTAATGTTTTGTAATCGCTTATTCCTTTGTTCTTTGAAATGCCTGTCAACAATGCTGGACTATTCGTGACTACATGATTTAAAGTGTTTTCATTACTGTTAAGACGACGACCTGTTTAAGATAATGATCTGAGAAAATTTCAGAAAATATTTTATCATTGCCACCAGTAACATGAACGTAATTACTCCAGTCGATTTATGGCAATTTGAGGTCATCAACTTGTTGTATGATTTTTAAATCGTGGAGCTAGATTATTTCTTAACGTATCTGTAAAAGTTATGTTGACGTCACTTAAAAGTAGTCCATCAAAAATTTAGTCCTGGCTACTTTAAGTATAATCCATATTATTTCGTAAACTGTTTCTACGACATTTTATCACACTAGAGGTATTTACTGATGGCTATACATACACCACGTAATTTGGAATGAAATCTATCCTTACAGAAAACGACCATGCTATTATTAAAAATTTCTGCAGATCTTATTTCCGGTTTTAATCAGATTTTGCACCGATTGCAGTTCTGTACTACTAATAACATTTTCCAGTTCATGCTCAAACATAGAAGCTGATGAAAGTGCAAATTCTCCAAGCGTTATAAACAGTACACTAATCTTGCACGCTAAACTAAAACGATGCAGATGAATTCAAATTAACAGAGTTACAACAGAAAAGGAAGGAAAGCTTACAATCACAAGTGAGAGCATCAGACATCTCACAGAAATAAATTTTAGAACCAACAATAAATGCGAATAATCAATGGATAAATACTTTTAAATTTCATTGCAATGGAGCGCAATCTCCAGCGGCACTTTCATTGAACACCTGTTTCCCATTGTCATGGCTAAACGTACACACCAACGTCTAACTCGAACCAAGGAATGCGAATAAATACGATTGCGGATAAATAGCCAGGAAGCTAATCTATATCAATTATCACCTGGTCCGTTCAAACACAGAAATATTCAACGATTAAGTAAATGTCGAATCCTTCACAAAAGATCAATATAGTACAAAATTCAAATTTTGTATTCAATGGCTATTAAATTGCTACTACCAAATGCACTGCCCACACGCAGGATATCAAGAAAGTTTGGTAAAAGGAAACTAAATATCAACAGATAAATGTTATGCAAGAAACAACCAGCGATCTCAACTATTACTCAAAAGTGTTTCAGCAGGAACTTACAATAAGATACCATAACTTCTACCCTCAGTTCTCTCATCTTTGATTTCAGTAGCTCTGGGGAAAAACTTTCATCGGCATCGATACATTACAGAGAATTGCCGCCATGTTGCACTGTAGTCGCCAAGCATCCTTACACACCGCTTCAAGAAACAGTTTCACTATCTCTAATTAATATTTCTGATCGGCTGACTTCCAATGCGACAAAAATTCACAGTTTTGTTTGCTTCTTCCAGATGCGCGTACCAAACACTCACCGAAATTAATCCTCAAATGTTAAGCGAATTCTTAAGATTCTTCAACCGTTACACAAAATGACACAATGAGGTAAGAAAATAAGTAGTACCAAGATTTGCGCTAGAATATACGTAGCCATCTATTTTGTAATAAGAAATTGTCTGCGTATACATACTCTTAATACCATAAACCACAGGAAACAAAGAATATTTGGATGGCCACATGAGCCCAGTTTAAAACAAAATACCACTTTTTTCTGTAACTAGGCAGGTGATACAATAATGCGGAAAAACGGATAAAGTATCTACAAATATTTCCCCTGAATTTTTGGAATTCCTACTATGTATAAGAGTTATGATAATATATTCCGGGAACAGATATCCGAATATACCAACTGCAAAGTTCCTTTCTTCCCCCTCCCCTACCGCCACCAACGTCCCATTGCTTATAGAAGCACTCATATTTCCGGGAGGTCCCATATAAAATTTCGTGATAGAAAGAAAATATTTGAACTTCCGTCGATAAAATCAGTGATTCCATTAAAAACTTTCTATAAGGAGAGAGATTTGACGGCGCATTGGTCGTAGAATATCACCTCCAAATAAACACAACAATTAAATGAGATGAAAGTGAAAATTTGCCATTCAGTTAGTAACAATGGAGTAATTACAATCTTGTACAAAAATACAAACAAAATTTTGATGATGAGTGTATGCGGATGATGCATTTAAAATCTTTCTGGGAAGTTTAGCATGAGGTGGAAAGTGTTGTGTAACCATAGTCCTGAGTTTGTGGAAATTATCGGTACCCACCTAAATTTCGACTGAGAACCTTTACGAACCCGGCGAGGTTTGTTCACGAGCCGATATAACGGAGCATTAACAATTTCGGTCAAAATGCAGATTTGAAATTTTAGAAAGGTGCAATATTTTGATATTTCGATTTCCAGAGTTCAGATTTTTTCTTAACAACAGATGGACTCGAATCTTTACTCAGAAAGGCAACTGCTTAATAATTACCTAACTCCCGGGACTGGCTTTCGGAGGACGCAGGTTCGATTCCCAGTTCGGCCAACCAGATTTCGGTTTTCCATGGATTTCCGAAATCACTCCAGGCGAATACCAGCATGGTTACTTCAAAAGGCCAAGGCCGTATTCCTTCCCGTTCCTTGCCCCCAGTCACTTTCCGCCTCTAATGACATCGACGAGGCATAAAGCTATAAGGAAAAAATAATAATTACCCTAGCTCAAAGAAATAATTGATTAATGATAAGTTTAAGAGATATACAAATAAGAACAAGTAGCTCAAAACACTAACTTCAAATCCAGAAACAGGGTGCAAAGCTGATTAGTGACTTTCTATAATTTGTAAGAATAAGTCAACTAGTATATACGAAGGCCTTTTATAGCCACTACGTATTCAGCAGCGAGAACGAAAACAGAGTTCCTCGTCTAGACACAAAAGACAAAAATTAAAACTAAGTATTTGAGCTATATACAAGCCAGTTCATCTACGAATAGCTGCGAAAGCGAGAATCTCACAACCAATATTCCAACTGTCTTAAAGGCATAGTTCCGAGCAACGCGACAATGCCGCGGCCGCATTCAGTCACAGTACGCCGCGACACTGCCGCAGCTTCACTGGCGCGCTAGTCACTTCCGAGGTGAGCGACACCATTGCCCACCGGACTACAGTCATGCTGTGTATTGACTACATGCGGCAGCCAAGCGAGTCATCTTCGAGCGCGCCAAACCGGTTATTTGCCGCGTGAGCCATTTCTGTTGACGTGCGCGGCTGCCGCGCGCGGCATCGCAACCCAGCCAGAATTGCGCGGCTAGCTATGCGGGAGCAGCTGCCACTTCAAAATTGCGCAGGTGGATAAGAAATTGTATTTTAATAGAATGCAGTACGATGTGAAACTTATGGAAGATATGAGATATGAAGCCATCTAGGATACAATAACGAAATTTTACGAGAATGACAACGGTAGACTTTGAGCCAAGTGAGAATGAAGTGACTACACAATTTCAGGAGGTGGTTTCAGATACCGAAAGACACTGTAACTTCAAGATTTATAGCAATTGGAGACTCGTGTACTAGCCTGTAATACCTTTTTCGGGTGCCATCATTTTCGAGAATACTTCCCGATGTTTTTGTCGCATTATGCAAACTTCTGAGGATAAGGAAATAATACCGATTTCATATTAATGTGTTTATTGTTATTCAATTTTCTATTACCATTATTAACGAGAATTTACTTCTTGCTTAGGTAAAGTGTATTGAGTTAGCCATATTATTTAGGCGATTCTATATATTCGTTGATTGGAATTTCAAGTGATGGTTATGGAGGTAACGGAGGTGATACGAAGGTGTCTGTTTAGGCTGAACATTTGCAATACTGCAAAAAATCTCTGGCACCGTACATTTGTATGTATTAAAAGGCAACACTTTTCGTTATCCGTGGCAGCAAACTGTCGCTGTGCCACGCGAGCCAACTCAAACAAAGAAATCCCCGTCTCAACTGCGCGCGAGCCAAGTAGTGGGGATCCTTTGCCGCGTGCCTAATACCGACAGAGAATGGCTCGCAGCGCGGCATGTTCTACCGCGCCAATGTTCGAGTTGGCTCGCGAGCCAATAGCGTATCCACCAATGATCGATGGTTTGCCACGCGTAGTCGATACGCAGCTTCACTGTACGTTCGTCGAACTGTGCAATCGTGCTGTTTTCCTCATACTAAACATGAAACTAATCAGTCTCTTGTGAAACTTCTAAAACGAAAGATAATACCAATAGCGACGCAACTCCAAATAAAAAATGATTTTAAGGGAATCGAAAAAGATTTCTGGGAGAAATGGAGATGCCAAACTGCATATCTAGCGTAGGTAGATTGGAAACATCTTCGTACGCTCCACAGGACAGTGGTTCTCTTTATTTTAATTACAAAGACTAATGCCTGCCTTGGTTGACGCGCTAACTATTTGTTTGTGGCTCTTGATGATGGTTTATGTTCAAAGAAGGCGAGAGTAATATATTTTAAAAGTAGCCAGGTAGGTGCCTTTCTAGTATTATGGCCAGTTGTCGTTTAGCTCCTTTCTCAGTTATTTGCGACTGAAATTCTGGTATATCTAGGAAAAAAATTGCACGCAAAAACTTCATAATTCCTGAAGCAAAACTTTTGCCTGCTAGGAATGTCAGATTGCATCATATTTAATATGAGATGAGGTTTTTGCCCTCAGCACTTAAATGACGAAGTCTTATTGCAGAAGAACCAGACTGATCGCCAAATGTAGAATTTCAACCACAGATCGTATAATGTTCGAAATGTAGCGAAAAATGCTTTCGAGCTGCTAAGTCTTCTGAATCTTGATGACGCAGCGTTACGTCACAGACATTCTGCGTCTTCATGTCTTACCTCCCATGCGACAGTATCGTGGTGGTATTTTTCAACAGGACAATGCTTGTCCACACACTGCACGTGTGTCTATGAACTGTCTGCTTGATGTTGAGGCACTCCCGTGACAAGCAAGATCCCCAGATCTGCCCCAATAGAACATGTGTAGGATCAGTTCGGATGTTAATGCGGTTCCAGCGTCAGTATCCAGAATATCAAGGACCAGTTACATCAGTTGTAGGGCCAGCTTGATTCAGGAGAGGCTTTATGACACCCTCCCAAATCCAATCTGTGCTTGTATCCAGTCCAGATGGGGAGCAACGTGATTCTGATAAATGGACTCATACTGCCGATAGCTTTGTAAATTTGTCTCCATTTTGTAATAACTGTAATAACATCACATACCCTCTCTGCCCATGAAGTTACATTTCGTTTCTCCTCCCCTTCTAGATGTTTCAGTTTTGTTTGTTAGGCAGTGTATATACCCGAAATTCCCATTTGTTATCTTTAAACTGCCGTAACTAACAATTTAAGGATAAATTTACTTCTTATATTCAGTTTATCCGATGGATATTTAGGGCCTCCTGAAATTTTAATTATTCCGTCTTCGAATCTGTTCTTTGTTTTGTACATCTGTCGTAGAAATATTTCTTGTTTGACGGTTTGCGTTCACTTCATGGGGGCCTCTGTCATTATTTCCGCTATTTTCCCTCCCACAACTGTCCATTGACTGTAGAGCTTCTGGTACATCTCCTTCTATTCTCTTTATTATACCTGCATTCATCCCGTGTATTACTGTGCTTCTTTTCTGTCCGATTATCTTATTCTAAAGTCAGGTTTTCTGTTATGATTTTTAACTACCTTAGGGTTCCCCAAAACGGTTTACTGACAAGAAAATCTATTATTGTATTTTAACTGTGATTCCAATCTGTAGATTCTGCTTGCATTACAATCACGATCACCGAGTGTGGCGGGTGAGCGGTTAACGCTCTGGCCTCGCATTCCGGAGGATACTTGTTCGAATCCCCGTCCGGGCATCCAGATTTGAGTTTTCTATGGTTTCCCCAAATCACTCCAGGTGAATGCCGGGATGCTTCCTTCAAAAGGCCGTGGCCGAATTCCTTGTCCCCAGTCCCATCCCGCCTCTAATGACCTCGACGATGACAAGGCGTAAAGCCATAAGTTAAAAAAAAACAATCACGATCGAGAATCTCTTCTTTTTTATAGAGGCCAGGTCACATCTTATTTTATGATATTTGCTTTGGACGTGAGTTTTTTAATTATGTTTGCCGGACGATTTGGAAATGTACTAATTGAGATAAAAATGTGAAAAATATCCTGCTTACAATAAAATTAATGTAATTCAAATCTCTACTTCCCCTAAAGGCAATAGTTAATACTCGCGGTTGGACAAATGTTCTCTCATTTCCCATCCCGTCATGAAGTGACTGCCTTTGAACTAATGGTTTCAGTCTGCACGCTATCAAAACATGCACCTAATGTTACAAGTTTATTTTGTCTTTCATTGCTTTTTTTGATGGCTCCTGAGCGTTTTTAATTTCCTACATGTCTTCTTGTAGATATAATATTTTTTTCTCCTGTCTGCTGCTAACGGACCACAATTGCACATTCCACTTGTTCACTTGTTCTCGCTGCCCTTTGCACTTCAGCATGAATTTTTTGCAGTTGATCTTTCCCGATCTAATTACTTAAATGCTTTCAATTTAAATTTATCAACACCGAGCGTGATGGGAGAGCGGTAACGCTCTGGCCTCGCATTCAACAGGACGCGGGTTTGAATCCCTGTCCGGCTTCCAGATTTCGGTTTTCCATGGTTTACCAAAATCGCTCCAGCCAAATGCCGAGATGGATTATTCAATATCTCAATATTCCTTTCATTGCCCCATGTCCTTTGCTGCTTCTAATGACGTCAAAGAGGTGTAAAACCATAAGCAAAAAAAAGAAAAAGAAATACGAGACAGCGCATTCTGTGACCCTCCGTTTAAGCATTAGTTCGTATGGTAGATATGAAAACAAATACTATTGATTAGTTTGATGGCTGAAGCGGCCAAGCTTGGCTCTAACTTCATGAAAAGTTTTTGAAAAATATATGAGTTTGGCTTCAGTCTTAGAGTTGCTTGGCAGCCCTTGCTTATCTCATCGTGGGGCTTTATGAGTATCATTACACTCTTCCAAACGTACAAGGTTTCTGTATTTTGAGACAGCTTTCTGACGAATACATGTCCTAATTCTATAATTGTTTATTTTCAACGACAACTACATTCAACTTCACCATAAGTCGTTGATACCAATCTTTTATACGTGAAATCTGTAAAATCTGAAGCTATACTACTTCCGTCTTTGCAAAACAAAGTGAGAATGGCAAAGACAGTTTAAAGTATAGCTTCCAAATTGAGGACGAGCACGATGGCAGTAAACTATAAAACTAACAGCATTCACCTATGTCTCACGTCTACTTTTATTCACACTATTCTCTGTACAGCTGATGCTAGAAGGCTTTTCGCTATGAGCTACCGAGTTTAAAATTAACTCACAACACTTCAGCAAGTTCAAACGTTGACACTTAGTTCTTATTAACGTATGGTATGCATTCCACTTTCCCTTTGCTCCTTCCCGCCGTAGTATGTGGGGTGCTGGCAACTACACGACATTCTGAAATTGTAAAAAACCTCCATAAAGTAATGTTAAGTCTATGTAGATCCACTGGGTTTCTCTTCACTAGTTTCGTGAAGATTGTATCACACTGCCGTAGCTTAACTGTGCCTCGATATCGGTCAAATCATTGATATGAGGTTTCATGAAAATCACTAAAAGGTTGATGAGACGCTCGTTCCAACTACGTACATTTTATGTATTTAAAGTTAGCTTTTTCTACGACTAAAGGCTCACTTTTAATTGACTCCATTTGTATTATTCAATACAACCTCACTATAGTCACTCGGTATTGATACAACAGATCAGTAAATCTTTGCAAGAACTGTCGACTGATATCAAAAAGATAGTCGTGGCTCTTCGGGTTAGATGCATAAGTTGCTAAACGAGACGAAACGAGCGTAAGATCGATTCCACTCGGCTTAGCAAATCATCCTTCGGCTGTAGATAACAGTTTCACTGCATCACCCAACTGTTTTACCATTGACTCCCTCTCCTCCTGCACCCCGTGTGAAAGAAAATTTCAGTACATTTGCGTGTAAACATTAACCTTTTCATCCGATAAAACTTGCGATGCTTTGCGGTGCTCAGCATATAGCCAAATGTTTAAGAATATTGTCTGCAAAATATACGAGATTTCACCTGCCCACAACAGAGAAATATTCACCCCGTTATGATGGAGAAGTTATAATCTATTTCCTCATGACAAATTACACCAGACATTTTTTCCGCCCAGCCAGATACTGGTTTTCCGTGTCGGGTTGGTTCCTTCAAAAGGCCACACGGAACGTCTTCCCATTCATTCTCCCAAATCCCCTCCTGCCTCTAATGGCCTCTGCGTTAACGTCAACGAAGCGTAAAGCCCAAAGAAAAAAGATTGAAATCTCAAAATCGAAAAATCATTTCCTAACCATTATACAGTGCGTATAATGATACAGAAGTTATTCACGAAAGTTTCGTACCAAACACTTTTTTTATTAATGCTTTACTGGTTGTCGACAGAAACGATACTTCGGCCGGGTTATTAGTGTTGCGAGAAAATAAATGGGTCATGTCATGAGAAATCATTCAGGTAATCGAGGAACCATACACTTAAATGCCGACTTTACCACATTCCCCCCAAGCTCGATGAACCTTTCGACTGCACTTTATGAATATAAAGGACAGAACAAATGTGCAGGAAAGTGGCTTCGTTTGAAACGGAAATTTTTTAGAAGTGTGACTTTATTTTCATCGTTATTGAAGTTGTGGCAGAAAACATGTAAAAACGGTTACAAATGTTCATTACTAATATCTGTAGCACGTTGCCATGAAATTAGGAAAATCGCTTATGAACAATCGGACCCAAAGTAGAGTGAACAGCAAGTATACGCATCATCTGGTATATTCCTCCTGAAGACCAATGGCGAACAGTATTCAAAGTAAATCTCGTCAGTCATAAAAATTTTAGGGTGTAGCGTGTATTGAAGTAATGTACGACTGGATGCAGTAATAATGGTACACTTTTTCCGTACATTAAATGGATACTCATGTAAGACTTGATAAGGTCAAACATCTGACGGAGCACTATTGCTTAATTGTTGAATATTGCCTGACGCCGCATTCGTTACTGTCACTGACTCATAATTAAGTAACGAATTCTTAGAATTTAATTACGGAACCGAATGATTGGACACGCGGTGGGTGGTACGCGTTGACTGCACAATGAAAGGCGTACGCTTTCCTTGAGACTTTTCAAATGTTGTCGACATTTCTGTTATTTGTTTTATAAACTACACTCTAGCGGTACATAAGATATTCCGTTGGAACCAGCGCTCTATAGAAACATTTGCTGCTGACGGCTCCAGAAGAATCAAAGCGTTAAGGTGAAATGCAATGTTTCATTAATTACCAGCAAGAGTGTTTGCGGCTCGCCAATTAGGTAACCAACAATTATTTATCAGAGCAGGGCAGTGCAGGGGAGCCCAACTCTTATCTGCATGCGACGCAGTCACGAGACACAGCCACGAAAGCACCACGTTTATAAACAATAACAAGTCACAAGTAGGCTGGGGTATTATGCAGAGGTTTAATAACATAAGATTCTTTTATAAAAAAATAAAAAACGGAGTTAGATAAAATTGGGGGTTCTTTAATTACTTACAAACTGAAGGCAATTTCAAAAAATTGCAGCAGTGGAATAAAGTAAATTAAGACAGTTATTATAATCCTTAATCATTAAATAAATGTTTTAAAACACGCAACACCGTATTATCAAGTACATACTGTCCACGATATAGAAGAAAGCTTTATACCGATTTGTGGAAGCTATTCCCGCGATTTGGTTATGACTCTGTTATCTGTTACGGCTGGTTTTTAGAATTGGCAGAGGGAGTAGCGAAATCAGCCATCAGCCACCAAACTTCAACTGGTGTTTATCGGCAGATGTGGAACACCAATCCCGTATTCACAGTTAGAAGGGAATCCAGTTACAGGACCTATCCCCACACTGTACGCCGACGGACACTTTCGCTTATCCTGAGCAATATAGATATACAACACATGCAAACAAAAAACAATCAATTGTGAAAATCTGTAAACCTTGCAAACAAGCGACGCTCTTGACGTCATACTATTTAAACCGTTTGACAAAACTATGCCCTAACTTCTTTGTTGATCCTGTAGGTATTTCGCCCCCAACACGTTCAAATAATTAAAATTTGCTAAAAGCAATATATATCGTATGAAGTGTTTGAGAATTCACATCTTTTTTATTTTGCACGAGACATTCAAATAAAAAGTATTACACAGATTCCTTTGCTATTTTACAGATACATGCGGTGTGATTTGAAGTGCCAGCGAAATTTTGAAAATTGACTATAAACAACTCCTCGGGGCCGGAAAAGGTAAAATGATCAAAACCGATTATTCCAGGGTATAGAAAAACCCATCAAATAGATAGAATTAAAATTTTGTATAGTCATTAATTACGGTATTGCTCAACTACTGTAGAAGCCACTTCTACCCTGAAGGATCTCTAAAATTGACAGTCAAAAAATAAAATATTTTGTATTGGTTTGTAGGAACATTCTTAAAAAAGTGAGGAGGAACATCTCGAAATATGTTACAAAAGCCTGTGAATATCTACCAAGTTGCTCTGTAAACTAATGGAATGTTACGAAACTTACGCGGTATGCCAGAATCAAGGTCAAAGTTAGAAAACGGATTTTTAAGATATGGAGAAAACCGTCATAATGATCTACTTAAAGTTTTGTATAATGATTAAGCACGGTATGCCTCAGCTTTGGTATACTGTATTCAAATTAAACCCTAAATGACCTATGGCATTGGGAGAAGGTTAAAAACTGAAAATTTTTAATTGGTTTTTACAAATATTTTTTTGAAAACGGTGAGGCGATACATCTCGAAATATAGTTCAACATCCTTTCAATAGATCACAATATCAGCACTACAAAGATTCATTTGATATTTTATACACAGAAGAGGCCATACCTTATATCATCCAAGGGGACTGGGAATGGTAACATGGTTAACTTTGAGGATATGGAAAAAAAATGACTTAAAATTTTGACTAATGATTAAACAAGTTATTGCTCAATATTTGTATCTTCCACTTTAACCCTGAGTCACCTCTGACATTGACAGATAGCCGCAAACTGAAAACTTTGATTTGATTTGTACGGAGACTCTTAGATACAGATGAGGACGAAGTTCCAAAAGTATGTGGAAAAAGTGTGGCTCTACGCCTCATCGACGTCGTGGTCATGAGAGGTGGGATGGGATTGCGGGAAAAGGAACGGGAAGGAATTAGGCCATGGTCTTTTGAAGGAATCATCCGGGCATTTGCCTGAAATGATTTGGGGAAACCATGGAAAACCCAAATCTGGATGCCCGGACGGGGATTCGAACCGGCGCGGCGCCCCTCCTATTGCGAGGCCAGAGGGTTACCGTTCACCCAACACACTCAGTGTGTTGAAAAAGCCTTTGAATAAATACTAAGAGGCTTCGAGAACTACTCGAAAGTTACAGAATTGGCATAATGTGTCAGGAATTAGGCTAAAGGTGAAAACAGAACTTTAGGATATGGAAAAACCGTCATGTGGACTGAGTTAAAATTTTGCATAGTAATTATACGCGTTAATCCTCAACATTTATGTATTCCACTGTTACGTTGAATGACCTCTGATACTGGAAGTAGAGCAAAAACTGAATTTTTTAAAATCTGTTTGTTCGAATATTTTTAGGAAATAGTGAAGAGGAACATCGCAAAATAAGGTGCAAAAGCCTTTGAACAGACCCCAAGTTGCTCCATATACTACTTGTATGTTACAAACACGATGGCAGTTTAAAATCGGATTTTTATGATATGGAAAAAACCTCATATACAACGCATGGCAAAAAAGAAAAGTAGTAAGAAGGAAAGGAAGAAACGAAAAGCAGCTTCTCAAGTTGAAAGGGTGTGTCATGTTATTTCAGCGATTCTAAACTCTAGTCAACTTTTCAAAGACGTTGGCAGTATGAGCCCTATTAACAGTATGATGTTGTACCCTCTTTTGCCTGGACGCATGTTATAAAGATATTAGATCCCTTCTTAGGGCAAGCTGGTCCACAACGTGGACCTTGATATTTTAGATACTGGCACTAGGACGAAATTGACGTCCGAATTAGTTTCACAAATGTTCTATCAGGAGCAGATCTGACCACAGGAGTACCTCAACATCACGCAGACATCTCATAGAGACACGTGCCGGGTATGGACGGACATTTCACAATTACGATACTATCGCTTGAGAGGCAGGCCTAAATGTTAGGACGCAAGATGATAGTGTCGTACCTTTGTGCCATCAGATTTCTCACATTCACTTCCAGCCGTGACTCATACTCAAATGCTTTACACACCATGACGCCAGGAGTAACAACGCTGAGCCTCTACATTTGCATTATATCTGGTGTTTAGGATAGCTAGATTCTGAATGTGAGGGTTTCAGTGTAGTATGTAGAGCCGGCATAGTAACATGGACATTGCAGGTTTTCACGATTCTGTGTCAACCGAAACTGTCAGATGACGTATTTTAATGGGGAGAATTGATGTAATTTCTACTAGTTTTCACCTGCCGAGGGACCACAAACACCATGATGTTCATCAGATGACTATTGAGTGGGACGGAAATGCCTTTCCGGATGCGAAGTTTTGGGGAAAAAAAATCCTCAACTTAATTGAGATTTTAACATTGGATTTCCAATTCGCAGTCACTTCATCTTTTTTAGTTTACAACTTTTGGGTCATTTAGCCAGCTGCAGAATATTTCTTATGGTTAATAGAAGTATATACTGTACACCCTTTCTCTTTCTGAAGGACACTGCAGGACGACTACAATACATATTGAAATCAGTTCGTCCCCTGCGTTGAACCATGCAGCGACAACCAATATAATGGTCTATGCTGCAGCCCTCCTCTCACGCGACTTGTGCTAGCCACATCATATCATCAATGCTTCGTATGTGAGTGCGAAATTTGGAATTCCACTTATAATAGTCCTTTCCCAAGTGCCACATTGGCGTGTCCGCATACATGGTTTACCTTTCCAAATTGATAGGATGCTTCTACACGGCATAGAATACTGTTGGACAGTTCGCCAATATTTCTTAGAATTCATCTTGCAAATGATAAAATCCTTCCTCCCCGCATGTCGGCGATATTGGCTAAGTGTTTTTACATATCATCCAGCAGTTATTTGGGCAACATTATTTTCAAATCGTATTTGCCCAGCATTGTTCTTGGGAGAGAAATAAATGACACTGTTAGATGGTAAACTAAACACTAAAGTACGTTCTATCATTATTCGCCTCCACAAGGCAGGTGAGAAAAGTCTCGAAACGCCTCATTTATAACTTTGGAAACCACCCCAGTGGCCCATTTAAGTTGGGACACCAATTTATTCCCCAAAAAGGGTCGTGTTTGTCAAGGACTAGAGAAGTATCCAAATACCGCCAAAGAAATGCGCGTGCTGTTTGTACCACAAAATTATTGGCGTAGGATCATTGAACGGAATATTACTACTATAAAGCTGTATAGTTTATAAGAAATGGTGGGGAAATATTAGAGATAGTCGTATTGAAACAATATATACATTTGTTAATAAACGAGGCATAAACCACGTTTAGATGGATGACCGCCAGCCTTGAATATGGATCCTTAATAACCGCGAAAAACAGCATAGGGTGTCTGCTTTTACATGCTGCACGCGGAGGCTGCCTCAATAAACTCCACGCAGCGGTAAGCCCTTGGCCAACCGAGCGAGAACCAGTTGCCAAATAGAGGTTTCACTGTACAGGCGGCGAACCCATAAATACTGGGACGTTAATGTTTTGTGGAAAAAAGTGGTTGATTTAAGTCAAGAAAACTGCACTGTGATCGGCTGGAGAGTACCTATTTATAGTTCAGTTAACATGTAATTACGTCAGTAATTCTGAAATTACGCCAGTTAGGATTTTCTACCTACAATCGATCGAACCAGTTACCTAATGAATAAAAATTTGAATAGATAAAAACAATGAAATAGTGTTGGGGATACAAATCTTCCATTTAGAACATAATATAACTGTTTAAATGTATTTTTTTGTTCGTTTTGTTTTGAAGATTAAAGAAAATTCTCTATAAAGTGTTAATAATGTTAATTTGTTTTACTTAGGATTTAATCAATTTAAAATGTGAATTTTAACTTTCAGGGTTCACTAACTGTCAGTACTGTAAATGGCAGGGCTCCTATAGCAATATGGCGTATAATTAAGATTGTACGTCTAATTTTCTAATAAATGCTGGTGAGTACAGATGTTTTAAGTCCTGTAAGTGACCAATGAAAGTAATAAGTTAAGAAAATGTATAACATGGTTGATTTGAATAACAGTGAACTGGAAAAAGAAAGTGATGCCGACGTTGATGGCCTAGGAGATCCTATTTTGAGTACAGAATGTGATCAAGCTTCGAAAGATTTGAAATCAAATAAGGCAGTTAGAATTTATGAGATTTTTACAGAACTTTTGAAATCCCTAAGAGTAGAAGGAATAAAAAGATTATTCAATCTCATATCAAAAAGCGATGACACAAGAGGAATTCCAACCGATTTTAATAAAAGTATCATCTTCACACTTTCGAAGAAAGCACAAGCTGTCAAATGTGAGAATTATCTCACTATAATCAATTTTTTTATAAAGGTGAATAACACGCCAATGCAATTGAATTTTGTTTTATATTGGTGTCGTACGCGTTTCGCTCTATATCAAGAGCATCATCAGCGACATCTGTTAGATATTTATTTATTTATTTAGTTACATTTGATTTACAAAACAATATAAAGTTGAGGTGAAATTAAATCTACTTACATGTTACTTTTTTACTTTTTTCTCATGATCAGGGTTGGCTTCTGTGTGTATGTTTTGTAGAATTTGCTGAAGGTATGAAGCACTACACTGCACTGACCAAATTTCACATTGATACTACTATTTACCGTTTTCAAAACATGAGAAAGTAAACACCACGCCATGTTTTTCACAGGTCCATAGAGTGTGTGTTTGTTTATGTCTCAGGTTTCATTGTGTTTAGAGGTCCTTGGTTTTTACAGTCTGCTTTGTGTTATCTTTGTTGGTAGGCGGGAATTTGAAATGGTTGTCTTTTTGTGGATATTTCTTTCTTTTTTAATGTGGCATATAGTGTCTGATTAGTTAAGTTTGTATAATCATTTATGATCTAATTGAAGGAAAGCAGATCATAAATGATTATACAAACTTAACTAATCAGACACTATATGCCACATTAAAAAAGAAAGAAATATCCACAAAAAGACAACCATTTCAAATTCCCGCCTACCAACAAAGATAACACAAAGCAGACTGTAAAAACCAAGGACCTCTAAACACAATGAAACCTGAGACATAAACAAACACACACTCTATGGACCTGTGAAAAACATGGCGTGGTGTTTACTTTCTCATGTTTTGAAAACGGTAAATAGTAGTATCAATGTGAAATTTGGTCAGTGCAGTGTAGTGCTTCATACCTTCAGCAAATTCTACAAAACATACACACAGAAGCCAACCCTGATCATGAGAAAAAAGTAAAAAAGTAACATGTAAGTAGATTTAATTTCACCTCAACTTTATATTGTTTTGTAAATCAAATGTAACTAAATAAATAAATAAATATCTAACAGATGTCGCTGATGATGCTCTTGATATAGAGCGAAACGCGTACGACACCAATATAAAACAAAATTCAATTGCATTGGCGTGTTATTCACCTTTATAAAAAAAAATGGATTAACTTGCAATTGAGGAAATGGCCCACAATATCCAGTCATTATCTCACTATAAGTCTAACATCAGATGCTTCAAAGTTACTGACTCCATTAATACACAGAAGAATGGAAAGGGTAGTAGAGCAGATAGTAGGTGAACATCAGTTTAGGGTTACCAAAAACCGCGGTACTAGAGAAGTGATTCTGGCTTTTAAGATTAATACTTGGACGGATCAAGGAAAATAAAAGACACTTTTGTGAGTTCGTTGATTTAGAGAAAGCTTTTGATAATGCTAACTGGGACAAGACGTTCATAATTCTAAAAAAAGCCGTGTCTAAAATTCCATTATAATCTAAATAAGAATCACGTGACTATAATAAAAATAGAGAATTAGGAGTGATATGTATCAGTTAAAAAGGATGTGAGACAAAGTTGTAGTCTATTCAACTTGTGTGTAGAGTTAGCAATAAATTAAGCGAAACAAAAATTTGAATATGGCACAAGTTTTCAAGGAGAAAAAAAAAATCAATAAACTACGATTTGCTGATGACATTATCCTGCTAGCAAAACAGAATGAGGATGAAAAAAATACTGAAGGAAGATTTTTGACTAAATATAAACCAAAGCAAAACAAGAGTGATGAAATGTAATATAAATGATAGCAATAATAGTAGATTAAAAATAAAAACAGGGTCGGGTGTGATAGGAGAAGTAAGTAAATTCTGCTAGTTAGGAGGTAAAACTACAACTGATGGCCGAAGCAGGAATGATGGTAAAAGCAGAATAACATTAGAAAACGGAGGCTTCATGAAAAAGAGAAATCCTTTAGTTTCAAATATTGATCTAGGACTCAGAAAGAACTTTTTAGAACTTTATGTGTGGTGCAGAGCACTTTGTGGTAGCGAAGCATGGACTTATGGAATACAAGAAAGAAGGAAAATTTAAGCATTTAAGCTGTGGTGGTGTAGAAGGATGCTGAAAATTAAGTGGAAAGATAAAGTACGAAGTGAACGTGTTTTGGAAATGATGGTTGAGTAATGAGGTTTGTGGAAGAGTCTAACAGAAAGACCAGACAGGATAGTAGGTCATTTTTTCCGACATGTGGGAGTGGTTAATTTGTAAGTTGAGAGAACATTCGAAGGGAAGAACTGTCTAGGAATACAGAGATTAGAAACAAAATATAAAAAGTTGCATTGGCGTTATCTTTCAACAACTAATCATCTATGAAAAAATGACGTACAAAAACACTGCATATTCTTTATGCTTAAAAAATGTAGTATCCATATTATATTGAAACATGACTCGCGCCATACTCAAGAATGCGATAGGAATATTAGGAAGATTCATTAGTGGCCAAAAATCATTACCACGTTCATAGGGAAAATATTTATCAGTGACTACATTCTCCACTTCGGCTTTTTCTTGACGCGCTGTATCCAGAAAACCACTTAATTCCCAAGATTTGTCGCCAGTGTTCCGAGCTTGTACTAAACGTTATCCGATGTGTTTTATACAAAATGCTAACGCGAATTTGACTTAATCCGGCATTTGCATATTGGAAGAATGAAGCTGGATCTGCATATGAATGTGAAATAAAGCCCACTGGAAGTGGTCGGAACCGGTTGCTGGGTCGACGGCGCCAGGTGCATGCGCTCCACATTCCATCTCGCCAAAACTGTTTCCTTGCCCGAGTACACGAATCTTGACACCTGCATGCGTTTTGCTATCTTACAGATAACGTTTCCTGTTTCGATCCATAATGTTTGAAGACACAGGTCACAAGGAATGCTTAAGCCATTTAACATTTACTGCATTACTGAAGGATATATCTAATTATTATAAAACAATTTGAATAAGTTATCCAATTTAACATACTAAGAAGCAATCATGGCTTAAAAATATACACAAATGTATTCTCTTTTACTCCAACCCTGTTCATTCCCAGATAAATAAGGGTTTATGCCTGAAAATTACTTATTGTTTTATATATATCTATAGCTAAAAACAATAACTTAAATAAAATGTAACGGATTAATAATTGGTGTGATCGAAAATTGATTTTTTCTTTTGGCTATATGGTTCTTTGACGCTGAGATCATTAGAATCGGGGGCAAGGAACGGGAAAGAATTCGGCCATGGCTTTTGAAGGGACATACCGGAATTAGTTCTACAGTGATTTTGGGAAACAGTGGAAAACCTGAATCTAGATGGCTGTGCGGGGATTTGAACCTGCGTCTTCCCTAGTGCCAAGCTACCTAACAATAGAGGAAGTAAAAATAATTTCAGTATAAAATAAATTTTCAGCCAGAAAGAATACACGTGCAATAGTTTCTTCATGGCAATGTTTTTAATGTGATAAGAGTAAGGACGCAGAAATTTGTGAGAGATGATAACACAAGCTTCCGGAGTATTTTGCACTTAACTAAAAAAAAGGTGGATCCCAAGTGGCATCAGAAATGATATAATGAATAGTAGTACAAATATCGAATAAGTAACAGAGGCGGTATGAAACGTATGAGGAACAAAAGTCACAACATACAGTGCGAACACCGAAGATATCGAAATCCTAGCACAAAAACAGGAACGAAATTTAAAATGTGGTGTATGGAGCATAGTGCATTATCGGACATACAAGGAGATGGAAAGAAATCAGAAAAATTTGAAATATGGAGGTTTAGAAGGATTTGCAAAATTACCTGGACAGGTAAAATAATGTCGTGCAAATGAAAGACGAAGTATCGAGATTGTGGAAGAGCTATAAAAATGAATGACTTTGAATGACAAATCACAATTACGAACACATAGAGGATAAGGTGGAAGCGAAGAAACGAAATTTTTTTATTTTTTTTTTAATTATGTCTATGCGGTCAAGAAATTTTTATGGAAATATATCGTTATTCACCTGGGATCCGGATGGAGTGACCGGGAGTCCTTTCACACACGACGTTTGATATATGTAGAAGAAATCATAGAGTATTTAAACAAAATCTAGTTGTTATTCGGAAATTTAAAAAAATGTTCTGCTCAGGAAGGGAGAATTATGAGGCATTGCATTAAATGTTAATTTCAATTAGGTACTTCAAAATAAAGATAAATATTACACTCAGTAAGCACAAAATTATGAAAGCCTATGAAAATCCGTTAATATAAAAAATCAATCAAATATTACTTTCCATATATTTACGGAAATGGATAGAGTACAAACGTGTAGTCTCATAAATAAATAATTTTAATAGCCATACAAGATACACCCAATTTCGAATATAGCCTCTCTTTAATGTCTTAATTAGAAAATATTCTTTTTTTTATTTGGGGCAATCACCCAGCAAAGAAAGTCCGTACATGTTTTGAACACACTCTACACTGTCATATTTAGGAAACTTGCTTTCAATATTACTTGAATGCATTGGTAATCATTCAGGATAATAATAGACACCAATGCGAAACAGTTACGTTCCAATGTCAGAGTGGCAAAGCCACACTGAATTTCAAACAAACTTTGAAGAAATGGTGTATCGTCTCATACTTTTACAAGAAAAAAAGTTTGGAGTGCTTTAGCAATTAATTCGTGCTATACTGCATAACAGCGATTTAAAAAGTTCAAAGAAACTCAGCTGCAATAGCGTGTGATCTCTCCTATCTTGCTTACAGACTTCTTCAGCCAATGTAAAGGGTGGTATGGTGGCTCAGTGGTTAAAACGTGTGACTAGAACTCTAAACGTCGTCGGTTTGATCCCCTGTCTCGGCTCCAATTTTTATAGGCCCTTAACCCGACCTTTACCTCTGGTCCAGCCTGCTGAGTAATGTGAGGTGCTCCCATGGTTCGGATTCCACGTTGAACTGTACGTTCCCTTTACCCGGTACGATAACCGGGTTATGTTATGGCAGCTACCATAGGGATAGATTGAAGCAGCCAGTAAAAAACCTGTCACCAGGTCATTACGACCGCATGAGCCTTTACCTAGCCAGCATGAGATTTACGGAAATACACTTATGAGTCATAAGTAATGACTATAAGTTAATGGGTCTCCGAGATCCACGAGAAATCATTGCTTCATGGTGGTAATGTGGACACACAGTATACGAGTCGTCGTAGAGAAGCAAAATTGCACAAAGAACATAACTGGATGACATTACACGTGGTCATCGGAAGATTAGAGACACTAGGTGGTCCAAGAATTGCGTCATCCGCAACGTAATTTCACGACTGTGGAGAAGATTCCAGGAGCGGGGAAACATTCAACGGCAATACGGGCAAGACTGACCATATAACTGCGCAGGCTTCCACGGTCGTCGTAAGTATTATTTTGGTTCTCCGGGTGGAGCCGCGTCGTTTTGCTAAAACCTAACGTTTTGGCCATCGTACTGTGGCCTTCACCAAAGGACTTATGATGAAGGCCACAGCACGATGGCCGAAACGTTAGATTTAGTAAATAGACCCCGCTCCACTCGGAGAACCAACATAATAAGACTGATCGTGTGCTATAAACTTGCGTCAGCATCGTTATCTTTCCTTAAGTTTCCAAAGATGTCCAACAAGCACAGAATCTGCACTGGCTAGAGACCTCGCAGCACCCTCCGCATCACGTATCTCCCGTCAGACACTGTATCATCGGCTTCGAGAATTTCTCTGTATGGTCGGGGACCCTACAGATTCCATTTCCCTCATACAATGTCACCGCATGTCTCATGGAATTTAGTGTCTTCCAAACCATTATAGGACCCACAAACAGTGTGGTAATGTCACGTTTTTCAAGGATGAGTAGCGGTTTGGTCTGCAGAGTGACTCTCACCGTCCATTCATCTGTCGCACCCCTGGGACAAGTTACTACTCTGCCAACATTGTAGAAAGAGACTGATATGGTGGATCTAGTGTTCTCATATGAGGTGCAATTATGTTAGGAGCACGTACCACACTGCATGTGTTTCCTATGGGGATTGCGACGACTGCTGTTCATAGACATGACATTCTGCAACATTATGTGTGGCTTTTTCGTGGTGCATATAGACCTGGGTTTCACCTGAAGGATGATAATGTCCACCCATACATGTCTGGCCCGATGGATTAATACCTGCAACATGAGGGCACAGTGTCCACCTGGCTCCCCGGTATCAGATCTAATTGAACATGGATGGAACGCTATAGGGCGAAAAATGCATCTCTCACACAGCCATCACGGACCACTGTTGACCTCCAACACGACGGGCGTTTCTCCAGAAATGAGATGTGTTACCGAAAGCCATGTTGGACAGCCTGGGGAGCCACTGTGCATCCTGTATAGCCATGCGAAGTCATCACATCCCGTATTTTCGTTCTGTAGACCACATGACATATGTCACCGCCACCCACCTTCCATGTCTGGATTTCCTGTATACCAGTTAAATTGCTGCTAGTGCTTCTTTTAGTGCAAACATTAAAACAGTGCCCTATGCATTTCCGGAGATCCCTTGTTGTTATTGGGTTTTAAGGGCACGTCGACAGCGAGGTCGAAGATCCTTTAACTTGACGTGAGTATGTGTGATTTTTATGGTGGAGAAAGACATCCTGTACCTACTATGAACCGCACAGGAATGATGCTCAGAATATCACCTTCCCTTAATTATGTTTCAGATACAAATAATACAACAGTCAAAATGTTGTGAAAGTAGGAGAAGTAGATATCTGATATTAGCTTTATGTAACTTTGTATCTTAAAACGAAGAAGATATGTTGAGAAATCGAAAAGTTTCCACATGTCGTTTGTTTATAAAATTTTTCAAGCTTCCAGCACCGTCAAAATATAGTATTCCTGGGAAGTTTCGAGTCCTCATTTTCAACCAGCTTATGTAAAATGGTAATATGGTTCATCGGCCGTTGTAAGGTGCAAAATTTCACTGCTGAACGTTGGCCGGTAACGTCATCCTCGTTCTTTGCATCTTTCCGCCGCGCTGTCGCTTCAACATTTTGCTCGCCAGGTTTCAAGCAATACTGAATTACTATTCTGTATCGCTGTTCACCAATTTATCAGCTGTTTTGATCTTATGGGCTTCCGAGACGACACTGTCCCAAAGGAGTTTGGCCCAGGTGAAAATCCTAGCTTCTTCAAATTTAAATGTGTGCCCCTCTTGGATGCTGTGTTTAGCTGCTGCTGATTTTTTTCTCCTGACCAGAATGAATATTTCTTGCATGTTCCACGCACCGTCTAACATCGATATAAGCCTGCCCACATTCACACTATATGTGGTAATTTCCCTGAAACGTAGTTGTATGTGATCATTCACACTTCTAACCGAATTTCTAATCATTGACGGCGGTTTGTAGATGGACTTCTCTCCACACTTTCCCGAAATTCTCCCTATTTTTGAACTTAATGCACCCACTAACTGAAAACACGGGATGATCTGAAATCACACTTGAGCCGGCTGTATGGCCTAAAAGAAACCAAATACCTTGTTTAAAAATAAAAATAAATAAATAAATAAAAAGAATTTTGCCTGTAGCGCTTCCTCATTAAAGTACTCCATGAAAAAATTAGAAATGTCCGATTATAATGTTGACCATCCCTTTGCTACCCCAACGGCATCCGCATAAAAACAGATACAACATCGAAGCTCACCATCAAATCACCGGGTTAAAATTTCATATAATGGTGACAACACTTCCCTACTAAAGGATTTAGAATGTCCTTGAGCTATTGGTCAGATGGAATGTTGGGTTCTTTTCTTTTTAACTTTTGGGAGTCCGTATAGCCGATGAGTCACTGAAGCGTGGATGGAAGGCGCCTCATCAATATGCTTGGCTTTGTCTCATGTTGGTAAGCTTATATGTAGGATCCCGATAGATCTTGTATGCCTGGTCCTCCAAACGTTGTGCCGTTTTTCTGTTGTAGTCCCCGTTGTTGAATACCTTTTCTTCCGCAGACAGCCTGCGAGCTACAATTTATGAATTCGCTATTCGGCACAGTCGTAGGTACAGGAACCATTTTAAGACACCTAGAAAAAAACCAACGTAATTACATGGTCCAGCTCCCTGTCCGAGAGGTTGACGATCATTCGCGCGGCAACATGTGGCTCAGAGGAACATTTAATCAATAACCATTCAACTTGGCACACTGGCCGACACTCGTTGTTGGAGCAATCAAGCACTGCTTACCATCCACTACCAAACATACACATACAAGTCGTTTGCTAGGAGAATATTAAACTAAAACAACGTCTTACCTATTAGGTCCAGTGTTTGTAAACCGTAGCACAACGTCGTTATCTACGCATCTTCTACGAAATGCCAGAGTTCACAGAAGTTTAGCCTCTTTACTCCCCAGCTTCCCCAACTGTTCCACAGACCGTAATATCTCCTATCACCCAAGCCTACTGTTATAGGCTCGAAAAGTTTCGGAGGGTTGTCTATTTATAAAATATTCTCGAGCTTCCAATCATATCAGTATGTTACACTTCTGGGACGTTTCGATGGTCAAATTCTTCGCCCTCATTTTCAACCAATAGAAATAAAATGGGAAGAGGGAACTATAACTCCCCAACAGCTAGTCAAATGCCGATATTTGTCAACTGATCCTTGGCCGGTGACGTCATCCCCTGCTGTTTTCCCCTCCTTCAACATTTTGATCTTCGGTTTCCACGGAACGCTGATTTGCTAGCTTGGAACCCTATTCAACAAGCTGTTCCGTTCTCAATGGCATCCGAGGTGACACTGTCAAAAAATCCTTTTTTTAAAAAAACTTAACGCGTTCCCCTCTTGGGTGCTGTGTTTAGAGATTGCTAATTTTTTTCCTCCTGGCCGAAAAGGATATTTGTTGCACCGAGTGGTGTAACGGTTAGCGTTCTGGCCTCGCATTCGGGAGGACGGCGGTTCGAATCCCCGTCCGGGCATCCAGATTTGGGTTTTCCATTGTTTCCCAAATCACTCCAGGAAAATGCCGGTATGCTTCCTTCAAAAGGCCATGGCCGAATTCCTTCCCATTCCTTGCCCCCCCCCCATCCTTTCCCGTCTCTAAAGATCTCGCTGTTAAGAAACGTTAAGCATTTAAAATATATATTTGTTGCTTGCTCCACGCACCGCTGAACAATACAACGCTGGGTATGGCCGACATAAGCACGCCCAAATTTGAATGGCATGTGGCGAATTCTCGGGATGCATTGTCCCAAGCCGTTCCTCATACTTAATTATTGAATATTTGACCCTAGGACTGCAGGATTTGGGAGGTAAAGATTTTTTTCATTAAAAATCTTCTTACATTTTTTTAAAAACTAACTGTAGATAATTTTGCATCTTCTTGAAATTAGAGCAGTGTATACCACATTCAACGCAAGTATTATTTAGTGTCACACTTATAACAACAACTTTCAGTTTTCTAGTCACATAGAAGGTAAAGAAAGTAAATATTTTTTTTCAAAAATTATTAAAATTCTGTCAACAGGAAAAACTTGACACGTCCTCAACTGCTTTGATGCAATCCTCCATCCCTTACTATCTTTTGCGTACCTCTTCTTTTTAACATGCCCCTTACAACCCACGTAATATTCTAACCTTGTCTTCCTTTACAGTTGTTACCTTCGACTGTTCCCTCCACTAACAAATTAACTAATCCCGCAAGTTTCAGAATGTGACCCCCCATCCTGTCTCTTTTTTCTGTTAGCCTCATCCACAAACGTGTTTCCACCTCCAACATTTTCTAAACACGTTCATTTCGTACTTCATCTGTCGACCTATTTTTCACCACCCTTCTTTCTGGAATTCTCAAAGTCTATGCTTCGCTACCATAAAGTGCTTGGCTCCACACATAGAGTTTGAAAAAGTTTTTCTGGGTTCTAGATTAATATTTGAAACTAAAAGAGTTCTCTTTTTCGTGAAGGCTCTTTTTGTTAGTGCTATTCTGCTTTTAATATCATTCCTGCGTCGGCCATCATTTATAGTTTTATTTCCTAAGTAGCAGAATTCACTTACTTCTATCACATCCGATGTTACTTTATATTTAACCTACAATTATTGCTATCATTTCTACTACATTTCATCACTTTCGTCTTGCTTTGGTTTATATACATAAGGTCCAACCTAACATTATCATAAGCTATTTTCTAAATAATTAAACGCTATAAAAATAACTTCGTTTTTCTTGGTCCACCTTTTGAATATTAATCTTGAGGCCACATTTGCTTCTCTTGAACCGCGGTTTTTCCTAAACCCAAGCTGATCTTCACCTACTATACTGAATGAAAATGCAATTGTAATACCTATAAACTTCAAAGCTAATGAAAACAATAAAAGATTCTTGCTCAAATTTTTTTTATGGCTTTATGCCTCGTCGACTTTGAGGTGATTAGAGGCGGGATAGGACTCTGTTAAAAGAATGGTAAAGAATTTGGTTGGGCCATTTTTGAAGGATCCTGGCATTCGCGTGGAGTGACTTTGGGAAATCAAGGAAACCCGAAATCTAGATGGCTGGACGGAGATTCGAACCTGCGTCCTCCGAATGCCAGGCTGGAGCGTTGCCGTTCATCTACGAGGCTGTTCGGTAGCTCAGTTTAGCCTCAGTCTCAAGTATACGAGATTACAGTGATAGTCGGTAGAGCCAAGCTGATAGGGCATTTCTGCTTCTTTTTCTCGTCAGCTGTTAGGCTGATGAGTGCGCTTTCTTGAAACATTTAAACTGGGGTGGTTTCCAGTTGAATTCCTCAGCGATATAAGTGTATTTATGTGTTTATTGATTTTTTTTTATGAATGTCTTATGTGTGACTTTTCAGTGTAATGGATTGTTTACGTTGTGAATAAATAAAAGATGGAGGAAGGCAGTGGGCGATAAAAATGTGCCAACCCATTTAGGCCTACTCTTCCGAAGGTAACCAAGGGACAGGCAGGCTTAAAGTCCTCACCCCACAGACGATTCATTATCAACAGTGTGGTATACCCACAATCCACACGCATTGCGTGGATGTTTGGGAATAACCAGGACTCTGGTGCACAATATGGTGATTAGGAATTGTGGAACGAACGTGAGTCGAGGGGGGATATGCGGGGTTGGAGGGAGGGATAGAATATTACTAAGGAATAGGAACCAAGTTGCCCTTGCACCATTTTCGCAATAGACTAGAAATATTTCGAGTTTGCTCGGTGGGTGTGCGGTAATGTTCTGGCATTCGGGAGAATGCGGGCTCAAATCCCCTTCCGGTTATCCAGATTTATGTTTTTCACTATTTCCCGAATTCACTCCAGGCGATTACCGGGATGGTTCCCACAAAGTCCATAGCTGAATTTCTTCTCTTTGCTTGCACTCCACTCTCTCCCGCCTCTAATGTCTCTACGTCAACGAAGCTGTTACATGAATAATTAAAATGTTATATGACTAGTAAGGCCAGATATTGAAAAGAAGGTAAGACAGATTCGTCCAAGAATATTTCCAGGTGGATCTAAGGATACAGCCTGAATTTCATAACCAAGGAAGCAAAATATTTCAACTGAACATCATGCACTGGTTGCTGGTAGTTGTTAGCTGTTTTATAGCCTTAGAGAAACCCAGTCACAAACACAGAGATTTTTTGTCCTTTTTATTCAAATCAATAGTGTTCTGTTAGTCGTACGTGCCATTCACTGGAGGGCTTGAAGTTTTCTCTCTGTATCAGTTTGATGTATCCACTGAGTATTAATCACATATACCTAGAGAAAAAGACTTAAAATCCCAATTTCAATCCTCTTTGGAAGATACTGCTACTGTTTATGTTACTTTTCTCAATATTATAAAGTAGTTCAATTTTCCAACATCTCCCAAGACAGCGATCTATAATTTGACCTCCGGTAGCATAATTCCGTCACTGGTAAATGTGAGTAAATGTTAAATTCATCTATTACGAATTTGCAAACATGTATTAATAAAAGTACCTGGAAATACAATTATGCCTACCTACTACGTCAAAAAAATTACATTTTAGGAAAATTGTCATATACATACTTGACAGAAACAAGACTACAGATTATGTGTTTCTATTACAGACACAAGCTCATGAAACTTAACTATCTCGTTACTTTCTGGATGAAAGGTGTGTCCAGAAAGTTGAATAAATCTGAAGCAGCGAGCAGCGGCCTAGCGGCAAATCGTATTACTCACTAGCACGAGGTGGGAAACTTCAACAGAGAAAGCTTTGAAGGTTGAAGTATATTAGTCGGCATCTATCCTGCCCCCCCGCACAACGCAGGGAGGTAGGGGGGGGGGAGCGATTTGTCGGATAAGGAAACGCCGATTCAGTGAGCGCCGAGCCACCTTAGAGACCGCACACCGCTCGAGTGTCCAGTAAAATCAATGTCATTTCATTTGAAATACACTACGGTGGACATTTTAAGACAATTTAAAGATCGATAAAAGTAAATTTCGAAAAATTGTTTAAGTCGTTGTAGGGACACTGTATCGAATTAAAGTATCGATATTGTACTCACGAGTAGTATCGGAAAGAAAAAGTATCATACACACCAAAGTATTGAAAAAGGTATCGATACCTGAAAGAATCGAAAGAAAAGTATCGATAACATGATATTTTTCAAATCAAGTATTGGGATTGAGATTTTCTCTTATTTAATTTTTTATTTTTAGGTTAAAGGCTTGCACCTGCGTGTTAATTTAAAATTTTAACCCTTTTTTAATTTCTGTAGCTGAATCGGCCAGTATGATGATTAAAATTGCAGCAACAAAATCATGTTTCTTTTTGTAGTCCTAATATGTGAAAAAATGTACTATAAACTAAACATATTAAAACAAAGTTAAACGTAGTCAGACGCAATTTTTATTTTAGTTATAAATAAAATCAACAGCAAATTCTATGATTTATTAAACTGCGAAACTAAGTAGCTAAAATATACACTGATCTTACACTTTCCACTCTTACTCCGTTCAGTCACCTAAAAACAATTATTTATGTAATCATTTAGATGATAATTTGTTTCTTGTTTTTGATATTGTACTGTCTGCCTCAGAAAATAAACTTTCAGTGGGACTGACGTTGCTTGAACTATTAGGTACCCACGGGCTAACTACTACGAGTAAGGGAATACTACTTTCATATCTTTCCATTGCTCCAAAGGGTCAGTCAACGATGGTGACAATGTTGTTGCCAAATATAGGCTCATTTTATCCGTTCCGCTAGCCAAAGTAGACTGTAAAGAAGACCCTGATGTTCGACTAAAGCTTTTATTGTTTTGCATGTGCTAAGGTCTTGTGATGACTAAAAAAATCATAAGCAGATATGTTGTCAAGAGAAGAATCACTATCTAGACCACTGAAGGAGGTGGCACTAGTGATTGCTGCTTCTAAACACGTTATAGTAGATATTGCTTTGACTTAAGCTGTGGCATCATGAAAATGAATGTTTTTGAATCTAGGATCTAGCAATCAGGACATTGCGATTAAATGAGTTCTTCAATGTGTTCGAATCTGTTCGAATCTGTTCTTAACGCACACTCCATACAAAGCAAGCAAGCGACAATGTTAATAACCAAACATAATGTAACGTAGCCTCCAAGTTTTCGCGCAGAGAGTTCGAGACTTCTTCCTTCCTTAAAATAAAAACTAGAAAAATGTCAAAACTAAGTTTTCATAACATTCTCAAGTTTTAAAAACAACAATGCTACCATCATAAAAAAGACATCTCGATTGTCAACTTGAGGTGTATCTGTTGTTGTTTTGGGCGCCATACATCATACGGCCATGTATGTTGAACTAAATTTTCATTTTTTCTTTGAGTGGCTTTGTTGTACTGCCAGTAATTTTTCCTCCGTAATTTTGGTTTCGATACCTGCAATAAAGTACTAATATGAGTAAAAGTATCGTATGAAAAGTATCAAGAACGAAAGTATTGGTATCAAAATAATAGTAGGATCTACTCGATACCAAAAAGTATTGACATTTTTTCGGTGTCCCTAATTCGACGTTATTAGAAGCGCTGAAAGTACTGGAGCAAGGAACGGTTAAAATTCGGCCATTTGAAGGAAGCATGCCTGCATTCGGCTGGATTGATCTCGCTAGGCCATGGAAAACAAAAGAATCTGCATAGCAGGACGGGGATTCGAACCACTGTCCTCCACAATGCGAGGCCAGAACGTTACTGTTCACCCACCACCTTCGGTCCCACGTGTCGATGAACTTCGAATTACGACTCGACAAGTGGATAGTATCATTTCGTACGGAAAAACACCACGGCGGACAATTATATTTCAAGATCGATAGAAGTAAGTTTCAAAAAATTGTGATACGTTGAAAATATCAAAGTACAGGTAAAAGATTGGAAGCAGAACCAGCGGAACGAAGATAGAGTTGAATCAAACCCCTCTGGAAATGCGGAAAGATACAGGATATACTAACTTAGGAAGAAATTCGTGTAAAAGGAACTTATGGGGACCCAGCAGTGTGGGGAACGGAGTTACGGCAACGGAATTGATTCCGATACGCGTGGACTACAGCACCCACTGAAAACTACGGTCTCAGGAGAAGTTTCTCTTGTGCATCTAAATAAAATGTTAAGTTATAAACAGTATTTGTTGCTTCAATTGAAATTTGGCTAAAGAAAGAAGTGTTCTTGTTAATACTTGCGGTATTAGCTCTGAGTACTATCTACCCTTTTTTTTTTTTGAGCTTTATAATGCCTTCTCGACGTCGAGGGGTGAGAAACATGGTCTTTTGAATGAATCATTACGGCGGTCGGCTGGAGTTATTTCGGGAAATAGTGCTAAACCGAATGGCCGGATGGGGATTCGAACCCGCCCCGCGTAATCCCGAAGTTAAAAAGAAAGTCAAATTTAGGATTCGTTAAAATCCCGCAACCTCTCTCTCTTCCCAGTCAGGCAACTAAACCAACTGAGCCATCAGGAGGCTACTACGGTGACAAGTAATTAATTTCATTGTGATTAAAAGAAAAGCTGTGTAAAAAGGTTGTATAATTATTCGAAGTAACCTCTTATAATACAAGTATGTTAAACAAATTTCTGTGATATTTCAGGTCATGAACTCAGCTTCAGCTTACGTGAATCTAAAACACTCCTACAATATCTACCAAATATGTCTGAAAAATTAATATCACCTTCTGTAAACTGATCTTTATATGCATAGATGAGCTATTTGTAAAGAAGGCTGCCACTAATGAATATACGTGAATTTTCTGTTATAAATAGACAGAAAATCTGGTGTACGTTTTTGACTAAAGTGGCAGGTAACTAAACCTTAACTAATTAAAACTGCCATTGCAAACCAGTGCTTTAAACAGGTATGTATTCTAAAATACTTGATTGAGCTAAAAAAATTAAAACCAATATCACTTTTTGTTTCAAAAATTGTTTTCAATTTAACGGCTAACATCATTAACATTTATTTTTTGAAGTGGCTGCTCAACTTCGCAGTCATTGAGCAAATTAAGTTGATTTGAATGAACTCAAGTAACCAAAAATGAGGGCAAAACTAGAAGAATAGAACAATTTTACTATAGCCACATTTAGCGTGATGCTTAACAAATTTTCGACAAGTTTAATGATCGTAATTTGTTGATACCATCGTCATCTTACAACAAAATACGATAGTATCATTTGAATTTCAGTGTTTAAAGGAGAACAAGCAAAACAGACTAGTAGAAAATGAAATTTAGGGAGATAACACTACCTTCCCAATGCTACAGTACGTATAAAGAGAAATTTACTTACAACCTATCACATCGAAGTACATACAGTGGAATACTATATTTTGATGTGAGGGTGTGGCATAGACGGTTCTCCATATTGCTTCCTAACTAACTGATTCATTGCTTCCACCTCATATATTGTTTTATACTCGCTTTTAAACCACTAATGTTAATTACAAAAGAATTAAAAGCACTGCTGAGGTGAAATACAAACGAAATAAAAATTGTAATTACCATAATGTTGAGATATGTGGCACCTGCCGGTATCGCTTTCTAATCACATTTTTAGGGGTACCGGATTTGTGAGGAAACCGATGTAGCCATTTATTAAGTAATGGTCCTTACATTCTTTAGTAGTAATATCTAACATACGTATAAAATCATTATTTGGAGGCTCTGTCGAAGAGAGGAGTGGATTACCAGTTCACAATAGTCTGCTCTGTGCTATGTGGCTCAAATGAGACGATGGTCCCGAGCGTGGTAAGTGAGCAGTTGAACGCTCTGGCCTCGCATTCGAGAGGACGCAGGTTCGAATCCTCGTACGGGCATCCAGATTTGGGTTTTTCATGATTTCTCCAAATCACTTCAGGCGAATGACGGGATGCTTCCTTTAGAAAGGCAATGGCCGGATTCCTTCCCGTTCCTTGTCCCCAGTTCCATCCCGCCTCTAATGACCTTAAGGTGTAAGGCCATAAGTTAAAAAAGAGAGAGAGAGAGAAAGAGACAGAGAGACAATGGAAATACTGACATACTGACTGCAATGAACCCGGTGATACTGTCATGCCTTTTACCAAAGACACGCTGAAACTGTCAAATCTGACAATGATTTGATAAATGTGTTGCTTTATCACTGGTTTTCTTTTGTAGACGAGGCGAGTGTCATTTCTCCACTATTCCCTTTCACCGTTTTACCACGAAATACGAGGTATGGTAATGGAGAGAAGAGATTGTTCCAATCTGCGAAAAGTGTAACAATACTAAAAACATTTACTGCAAAATTAAAGTTTTGTAACTTTTAATTCTGTGATGCAAATCCACACAATCTAAAAGCCTTTTTTACATCTTGTGGGCACGTGGGACAGAGATCCCTGTAGCATGTGTTTCAGCGTGTTTTGAGTTATGAGTAGTACTGATAAGTAAAGTGAAGACTGTACCATCCTAAAAATTATTAAAATCTATGGACACATTTTTTTTTACGCCATCAGCTTTTCGATTATGTCGATACAGTCCTCCATATCTTCCTATTTTCAGCTAATCTCTTCATTTCAATATGACCATTTCAATATACGTTCTAAAGTATCTACTTCACATATTCCATTCTTCTTTTCTTCTACTCTTTCCTCCTGCAAATGATTGCTCCACCAACGAATTAACTATTCCCAATCTTAAGATACGAACCGATATCGTTTCTCTTCTTTCCTCGTCCATCGTTTCCAAAAGACGTTCAATTCGTGTTTAGTCTGTTCACTTTCAGCATTCTTCTATAGCACCACATTTCAAATGCTTCATTTTCCCTTCTTTCTGATATTCCTAAGTCCATAATTCACTACCATAAAGTACTATGTTCCTTATACACAGTTTTGAAAAGTTTTTTGTGACCTAGACCAATCCTTTTGGAAATTCAATGATTTCTCTTGTTCAAAAAACTTTTTTTGCTAGTGCTATGCTGCTTTTAATATGACTTTTTAGCCATTGAGTGCAATTTTACTTCCACAGTAGCACAATACACTTATTTCTAGGTCTTTTCAAAAAAAAAAAAAAAAAGCTGTTGTTGTTCTTATTTCGCTGTATTCCATGACTTTTGTTTACTGTCAGTCCTAATTCTTCCCCAGTGTTTTGTTCATGCCATTCAGTAATTTCCCAATATCCACACTCTGTTCTGTTAGCAGGATAATATCATTAACAAATCGCAACATACTGATTGTTTCTCCTTGAACACATAGGCCAAATTAAATTTTTTATTTTGATTCCTTAATTGCTTCTTCGGCACAAAATTTGAACAATTAATAGCAATAGACTACAACCTTATATCAAACCCTTTGTAACTCATGTTTCTCTCTCTTGACTCTCTGCTTGTATTATAACCATCTGTTTTCCTTGCTGGTATATTTGAGCTCAAATGTTTCAGTGCTGTGTCAGATTCTGTCCTTGAAACAAAATCACCTAAATATGTAGTACCGACAACTTATTCTCCTTCCAGCACAGTGATGATTAAAAAATCCCTGTCGTACAGTTTCTTCATGTATTTCTTCTGACGGTTAACTCTTATCTTCACTGCTAAAAGGAGCTTTTCTCTTTTTTACTCCGAAATTCTGTTTGATCCTCCTGTAGGTTGCATCCACTTTTACCCTTTCCTTTTGCACTTTTTCCCAATTTCCTTGCAGCCACTTTTGCTTTCTTGCATGACCTGTTAATTTGGTTTCTGAAATATCACTACTATTCTCTTCCTGCTTCATTTTGAGCAATTTTGTGCCGTCTCTTCTTATCCGTCAACTCTGTAATAACTTCTGTGAACATAAGATGTTCAGCCAGCTTTCTGCGTAAAACCTAACGATTCCTTACGGACTTTATTTATCTCACATTCAAGTGCATTCAATTTTTCTTCTGTTCGATTTCTATTAGAGTTATTATTCAAACTCACGTTGGAAATTTTTCTCTCGTGGGAGATTCTTTCAGTTTGTTCTCTTCAAGTCATATTGTGATCAGAGCATACATTAGCTCCCGAATATGTTTTACAGCCTAGCACTTGGTTTCTCTGTGTTAGCTGATATCTACTCGTATCCAGGCGTATTTCCTTTGTAACATGATAAAGCCTGTTTGTTATGATCAGTTTATATTTTTCAGGAAATTCTACCAACCTGCTTACACATTCATTTCTTTCGCCTACACCGAAACTTCCAACAATATTTCCCTCTTTTACTTATCACATTACAGCATTCCAATCACTCATGATTATTAGATTTACGTCACTCGAAAAACACTGAATTAATGTTTCAATTTAACGCGGCGTATATTTTCTCTGTTTTGTTACAATCGTATAGTGAAGTTTGCATATACACCTGTACTAACGTGGTTGGCGCAGTTTTAGTTTCGGTTTTAATCAAAATAAACCTGTCACCAAATAGTTCATAATGATTCACAAACTCCACGCCGGTAACTCCACTGACAGTTCGTGTGCTGTTTATTCTCTATTCCCTAGGCGTGTAGCCCTATGAATTATCACTATCTCAATAACATCTAACTTAAGTCGTCCCATCACACTTTTCAAGTTTTCTAATCTACCTGCCCAATTCAGACTTCTAACATTCCACACCCCGACAGGTTGTTTCTATCCATTCGAAAGATACCTTCCTGAGCAATTCCCTTCCGGGTATGCGATTGCGGAGCTATTTTGCCTCCGGAATATTTCACCTAAGAAGAAGCTATTGTTTCATATATAATTTTAGAGCCTGAGATGGAATACCCTTTGTTTTTAATGCAATGGTTTTCAGTTGATTTTTGGATCCCATTGAGTTTGTTATTTCTGAGTGGTTTACCTTTAAGCGCCGTTTCCATCCCTAAGATCAAGAGGGTGCCCTAGACCAATCCATATTCCTCGGCTCTCCTTCAGGCGGATAAAAAATTCGGAGCACATGGATGTTGAGTAATTGCGATTTACTTCAGGAGTGATCAAAATTTGAGGAATCATCAGGTTTCTGTTTCTAAATTACTTTACACCGATATCAATCCGATTTTGGGGAGATTAAAAAGCATTCAACTAGCTTATTTTACATGCCCACCTGAGAAAAGGAAAACTACGCCCTCTGTTGATGCATTTGAACTGATCTTTCTACGAAAACATTTCTGGCACGTGCAAAACTAAAATTACAAGTTATATTCACTCAAAATGATTAGAGTTTTCTTATTTACTGCGGATAAAATTGAGAAGGATGAACATCACAAACTATTAATACGTTCTAATAGAAAAGTGGTATTAATGAAAGGGTAGCTATCAACAAATACGTTCCATGACATGCAGTTTGCAACAAATTTTGAAATTTTAGGGCTTAGCAACTCATATTTGCAGTGCTGGTAGTTAGGGATTACAGAAAGGCTGCCCACGGTATATACTAAAGAATCTCCTGAGGAAACTGGAAACGTACATTCAGCACCAAAGTAGACAACATTGAAATTAGTATTTCAGTAACAATTTATGCAACCTTAATAGTTAATTTTTCAATAGTTTGTGAACGTTTTATTTATTTTACTTTTAGCACTAAATCAAAGACTTCAACAGAGTACGGACAATGCTCGATTATGATTCGAACAAATATCCATAAATTCGCGTTAACATTTATTTATTAATTACTAATACAGCTATATATATATATACATAACAGGGAAGATACATTGTTCGTAAACCCGAAGCAAAAAAATCACAATATCTTCAACGAACTGGTATATGTTGAAGAAAGCGTTCTAGCTTTCCACCGGATGATCATTAAGCCTGTAGAATGTCTACGAGCTCACTTAAAGACAAGCTGAAGTATAACTCATGCATTCTACATACTTACATTTGGGCAAAGAATAGCAATAGAGCGATAGCTTAGATACAATAAACAGATCGCTTAATAATTCGCGCAGACACGTTCTACCGGTTTTGAGCTATATAAAACAACGGCATGCAAAACTCGGCGAGATCGTTAATACATTGCTTGATGTCAAACGGATGGAATTAACATTTTTGCTCCAGCGAGTAATCCTTTATTAAACTGGCATTACTGCAAAGGGAAATAAAAACAGGTACTTTACAACACTCTCGTGAAATCATTATTTCGTTTCCTTAATTACACATGAAACATCATGAGCATCTAATGCACTAATTTAGAAAGCTTTTTTTATCTTCCCAAATAATGAAAGATTCAACTCAACAACTTTCTTGTTTTGAGTTAGAGTAAAATACATGTTTTGTACCAGGGTCTGGAAAAATGATATTATAAAGTATTTATCATTGTTGAATCTAATTAACGTTCATTAATTATTATTTTTTAGATAACTTAATGAATTACTAAGTGTTCCAAACTGAGAGTCACTTTTATCCTCGCAATTTAATCCGCTAGTTGAAAGACATTAGAATCAACATTCACGTGGTGGTTGCTCACTTTTTAACTGTAACAGCATTTGAATTTCAGCAACAAAAGTTTATTAAATTTTTTTGTTGTTGCCTTTAAATATACAAGAACGGTATGGAAGTATTATTTCATGGTTGTATAAAAATAATATCTGAAATGAAACCATTAAGTAAATGCTGTTAAATACGAGAAAAAAAGGAGCATGAAGTAAGAAATTCAATATGAGAATCAGATAATTTAGTGAAACACGTGGAGATTATACTACAGATCTCAATGAAATGAGAATGCATATATTGTTAGATATCAAAGAAACAGTCTGAGAAGAAAGTGCTGGAAGACGGCAAATAAATGACTAAAAAATGTTGAGTACTATTTTGGCAATGGTAGCGCTGTATATAGCACGTTAATATACAATAAAAAATAAAAAATACGGGACTGAAAATTGTATTCAGCAAAGAAAGTAGTGCACAAAACACTCTGTCATCTCATATTTACTAAAAAACCACAAAGTAACAATTTTGAATTGAGATAGAAAATACTGTTGTGTATAAGGAATAAAACCATAGAAGTTAGAGAACGCAAAGACATGTAATGAATTTCTCTGTTTAGTTCTACTTAATTAGGTTCACCTTTCACAAGTACTGAACATTGTAGAGCAGTAATGTAAGAATTAATATGGTGAACGAAAGAAACATATCATTAAGTACCTCTTTCCATTGGCGCTTATGTCTTTGCAAAGTAACAAATCTATAGAAACCTAAAATATCTGGCAATTCTTTGTTGGAGAAATCGTCATCTTTCGGTCAGGTATTTTTGCATTTGAATAGTTCAGAAAATGAAACATCTACAATAGTTTCAAAGTGATTTTTTACAGCACGATATGAACGATTATGTTCTAACACAGCCATTGAGCAATTTTTTTTCAGAAACAATGCTCTAAAATTATTTCTGCAAAGAATTGGCCAATAAAAATATAGGATACTCCTGTATAGAAAACTTGAGAAAACTGAGATGAAGTTGGTGGAAAGAGGCGCAGGAGAATATTCTGGACGTTTGTAGAAATTATAATCTATATTTGCGGGAATTTTATGCACACCATTAATTTTTTAATGCTGGATCAAACTGGTCATATTTTTTTATATATAAAATTGTTTTACATATACCATTATTCCACCCACGATCATTGAAACTATAGCTGAATCAAATAAAATGTTTGTTTATTACACTGTACAAATTTGACCACTACAAATAAGCTGTCAAGTTTTTTTTATCAGGATGAAAACAACTTTTAATTTTATCAGTAACTAATTTAAGCGATTCGAGCTATTTCCCGTCTTTGTACACGCCCCTCCGACTACTAGACTGTGAAATGAGGATTAGAATACGCATCAAAATTTGATAAAAGGTTATTTAAATGAGTCCAGTAGGTTGAAATGGTACTTACGAACCTGTTAATATTTTCATGAAAACAATATTCGATCGGCCACAGTGGAATACCCACAAAAATCTTATGAACTAGCAACAGGTCTAAAAATCATGTATCATCACTGTGTTAAGAACATGATATTATTGGTCAAAACATTTACTCTCATTACAGTCAGAAATATTCGGCTGATAAATAAAAGCTTTTAGTTGGAGCTTTTAGGGCCTGGGGAATTCAATACTGTTATTAATATTACATGAACTGCAGTACACTGTAATACTAACAAACAAGGCACATGGTTGATTGATACGACCCTTATTACTGGCATGAAACAGTAACTATCTGAAATAAGGTTCTGATACCTGTCAGAAATCTAAACATTGTCAGCAGCATATACAACTTCATCAATTTATCCAGTTATTGGTCGGTAGAGCAGAAAAAGTGGATGCAAAGGACTCTGATTGAGATAAATGCTTCTCGTACATTCTGACGAGTTACAAGTAAAACAGGTACATCAATTTCGGAAATCAATAGTAATACACACAATCATATTATACATCCGAATTAACATAAGAATTTATGACTTCAGGGCATCATGACATACAGAGACCCGCGTGCAGTATATGTTCTGGTCTCAGCGTGACCTACAGAAATCTCTGTTAAACAGCATGAAGAAATAACGGGAGGCAACTAACTTACAAAAGTCAGCGGTTTCAAAAATTATTTTTGCTACTATTTAGCCACAAGTTTGGCTGGGAAACTCACGCCGTGTCTCGTTCCTCTGGATTTAAAATACGAGCTCAGCAGAGTCCCAGCCTCCTACGTTAGGCTCGTTAAATTTATTAATTCTTTGGAATAACAAAGGGGGAACAAATCGCAAACTCTTATGAGAATAAACTTTGATTCTAGTTGTACGCGCATAATTCAAATGGCTGTATTTATTGTTAAATGCACGACTGGTTTAAAGGTCTGAACAGGAATCCGTGTTGATTACTTTCCTCTGCATATGGAAAAGAATGCAGTTAACAAAAGCAGCCAATGCGTTCGTTTGATACGAACTACAGCTTTCAGAATTCACTCGTACCGGAATATCTGCATGTATGATAATGCCACCTGATGATGCTGTCTCGGCGTTTTTTGTTTGTTTACCGGGTGGCGTGCACAGCGCTACTCACATCCAGTTGGCGGAGACTTGGCGCAGCAGGAGCGCGACGACAGCCAGAAGCATGATCGGTCAGTGTCTCATGGTTCGTCCGACGGGCTAGGCCCAACTGCGACTGCGAGCCACGGCGCTGAGCCCCACACCCCCACCCCAAGGTCTCCAGCTCCGCCGCCATTGGTCGCCGCACCCCCCCACCCATCATGCTCGCTTCATTAGCGGCGCAGACGCGCTCACAAAGACACGCGGGACCTTTCAAACGCTCCTGCTCTCAACGAAATTCAGGTGTCCAGCCCGGCGTGATGCCTTCCTTGTAACAACTTGTAGCAAGCGTGCAGCAGCGAAACTTTTGAGTTAAATATACAAGGAGTCCCTCCGATGGAACTTTGAAGGATGACATACACGAAACAGAACACAGTTAATACGCTCAAGATCAACAGCATCAGTTGCACATTTTTTATGATTATTATTATTTTTTGTTTTTTTTGCTTATGGATTTACACCTCCTCGACGTCAAGGCCACTAAAGGAGGGAAAGGACTGGAGGCAAAGAACGGGAAGAAATTCGGACATGGCCTTAAAGGAACCATCCCTGCATTCACCTGGAGTGATTTTGGGAAAACATGGAAAACTCAAATATGGATGGCCTGACGGTGATTCGAACCCGCATCCTCCCGAATGCGAGGCCAGGACGTTACCGCTCACCCACTACGCTTGGTATCGGATCGCAGATCAAAGCTTGATTCAGTGCGATACTGTTAAATCCATTGTTAATTAAAATTTAATCTCAAATACTACAACAATTTCGTTAGCACTAGCTAAACACAACCTTTTTTTTTTTTTAAAAAAAATCTATTCATTTACTGAAGCGTAGAATTTGGTTATTCCTCACAGATTTCTTTGCTTACTTGTTGTTAAAATGTTGGTGAAAAATGCAATACTACATTAATTCAAAATATTAATATTATTGTGATGTATATATCTTAACAAAGTTCAAAAAGGCGCTTGGTACTCAGGACTCTTACACTGAACACAAAAATCTTCTTTTGTGTTCAAAATTGGCATGCAGATTAATTTTCTCAAGACAATAGCACTAAAATTCTTGTGCAAAATCAAATCAGTCCGATCTTGAAATAGCTGCATAAGTGATCCCTAAATTGAATTCTTGCCAACCGATAACAATTAGAACTTTACACAAATTGAATCCTTATTACTTGTCTATGCTGGATATAAATGCAACTTGGCAATTGCATCCTATTGCATGACTGTGATCCAACGATAATTGTAGCTTCTACAAGAGAAATTGGAACTAATCCGTTCATTGCCGATATCTGAGCAACTGTTAAACTGAACCATTACTATGGATAGTTTTAAAGTTTCTGGTGATTCGGCTGGTCAGTACATTATTCCAAGTGTTTCGTTTACCAAGAGATTTTTTTGAAAATTACAGGATATTCATTGATGTCATAAAGGACAGGATCAAGACCGTTGGCAACAGACGCTTCTAAAACATTTCTGGGAGATACTCTGTTGTCTATCGGATTTATGGCTATCGATACTACTATTTCTCCAAATTTCTGCTGATTGTATTCTTGGACCTACTGGAATAATCAAAATATGTACTATATAATTTCCTGCGAAACACCACCTGCGGAGTGACAGCGTCCAAGGACTTGCTGTAGTATCATACGCTTTTCATCAACATCCTCTTGGCCAGATCTGCGGGCAGGCCTCGAAATCGACCTTGCTGAGGAATATTAGTTTCTTCAATAAGTTGATTCATTCTTTATTTGATTGTCGATCTTGAAAACAAAATGGAAAAATGATTTTAAAAAATTATCTGTTTCCTTCAAGGATGCAACTCGGAAAATCATGATTTGATTATATTTTTGTTTCAATTTTTTATTATAACTTTGTTGCTGAGTGAAAGTCAGGTGATACTGCGCGTCTGTTTTGATTGGTAATCAATTGAGCAGAGAGGAATATGAAAGTCTTTTAGAAACTTACCAAATAATTTGTTTTGAGAACAACCAACAGAGTCAATTTTGTAACATCTTAGTATTGTTCACAGCAACTTGGGATCTATTCAGAGCATTTTGCACCAAAAATCTAAATGTTCATCTTCGATGTTTTAAAAAGAAATCCATATAGACCGATTCAAAATTTTCAGTTTGTATATTTCTGCACCTATCAGAGGTAAATCAGGGTCAAAGTGCAATAAAAAAAGTTGAGTAATAACGTTCTTAATCACTTTGAAAAATTTTAACTTAATTTACTCATTTTTTCCATATCGCCAAATACGCGTTTTCACCTTTGAAATTTCTCTTGCAGACCATGTAACAACATACGAATTGTTTTTGCAGCAGCTTGGAATCTGTTCAAAGGGTTTTGTAAAATATTTCGAGATGATCCTTCTCACAGTTTTCAAAATATTTCGGTACAAACTGACTCAAAATTTCCAATTTTTGCTCTTCTACCATTGTCAGAGGTAGAAGTGGAGTACGCAATAACTGAGGTTTAACGTGGATAATCACTATCCAAAATTTTAATTCATTTAATTTGGCACTTTTTTTCACGCCACAAAAAAAAACCCTGAGGGGGAGTTAGGTTCAAACTTTTAATTTTCGCATCTTGATGTCATTCCTCCATCTACATGTAAAATATCAAAGGAATCAGTGTGGAACTTATTGTTTAATATCCCGTACAAAATAAAAAAGATGTAAATTCCTGAGCGTCTCCTCCAATGTTGTTTTTGTCGGACCAACATTGTTAGAGTTCATTCAGGGTAGAAATTTGGTATGCAAAAGTTGAGAAATAACTTGCTTAATCACAAAGCAACATTTTAACTCAATCTATTTGGCAGTTTTTTTCCATATCCTCAAAAATCCTAATTTGACTTTTCTGTCTTTTCAGACATCCTGGAGTAATTTAAGGTAAAACTTTGAATTTTATCCGTATTTACAAGTAATACCACGTGCATGTACAAAATATCAAAGCAATCTGATATTAATTTTTATTTAATATCTCGCACTGCAGACTTGAGCTTTGCAGTGAAAATGCACAATGAAAAACTTCTAGAAAGGGGTAAAGGAATCATAAAAGTCTTTCTTGATGTTGAAAAGACCTAAAGCAGTGCAAGATCAAAAATTTGGGATTGCCTAGAAAGAAGAAAGGTATCAGGATCCTTAATCAACAACATTAAAGTGCTGTATGAAAACACAAAAGCCGGTGTGCAAATAGATAATGAAGAGAACAAGTGGATTGAGACAAGAAGAAGAGTACAACAGGGCAGTGCTCTGTCACCCCTACTCTTCATTGCTGTGATGGATGATATCTCAGAGAAATTAAAAGAAATAAATGGAAAAGGAACAAAACCCTAATGCTTGCTGATGATGTCATGATTTGGGGTGAAAGTGCAGAAGAGGTGCAAGAGAAGCTGGAGGCTTCGAACAAGCTGTTTGAGGAAAATGGACTTAAAATCAGCCAAAATAATACGGTGGTCATGGCAACAGATACAGAGGCTTCTAATATAAATATTTACCTAAACGATCAACAACGATAAAAGTTGACCGATTCAAATATCTTGGCAGTACTCTGAGTAAAGATAACACCAGTAAATGTGAGAGAAACATAAACAATAATGCTGCAGTTTGTTTATAACGTAGTGAGAACTCTGTTGTGGGACAACAAGGTGCCCAGAAAGTGCAAACATACATTATTCAAAACCCCATACTGACTTACGCACTAGAAACATGTCTACGATATACAGAAGAGACTTCAAGCCTCTGAAATGAAGTTTGTGCGTACCATGCTTCAGAGATCACGAAAGGACAAAGTAAGGAATGAAATAAAATGTGCAGAGGCCGGTATAAAAACAGTTTGGCGAAATCCTTACAGCGTTCTCGCCTGAGGGGATATGGACATGTTGAAAGGATGGTGCATAAAGAAGAGCAATGGCATAATTTAATATGAACATCCAAAGGAAAATTGTGGGAAGGCCAAAAAAGAAATGGATAGACCAAATCAAGAAGGATCTCGAAGTCTTAGGGCTTGATTGGAGTACTATTCATGAACATCTGCTATTCGTGGACAGTACTCGTGACCAGCACCCCGGAGAACGATGATGATGATCTCGCACAAAATAAAAATGTAACTTCTCGATCGCTTCCTCCAATATAAGTTGTTTTTGGCAGATTTCAATTGTTTGGCATCGATAAACATGAAAATATCACCATAAATAATGTTTGGCCCATTGGCTTAGGTACTTCCGTCACCATGGTGTCTGGCGCCTGATACGAGCATACCTGGTTTGACTCCCTGTGTTGGAATTGGCCAGAAGTGTAGGACAGTTTGTTGTGCACCACTCCCAATCACCAGATTGTGTAGTAGTTCCATGTGTTCAATTCCAAATCCCTGCGCAGTGCGTATCGAGACACGGATATCTCTCTTCCTTCATCTTCATTTACACGTTCAACTCTCTACTGTTATAATTATTAATTTAACTGTGATGGAGCGGATGATCCGGTATTAATTTATTCTAACACCTATTTTTCCTTTCCTTGTTTTGCATCTGAAATTCTTCGAGTGCACTTTCAAACACACCAAGTTTTTCCCTTTATGAATTTAAATTTTAAATTATTTCACTAGTTTTGATAAATTACTCACATGGTAAACTATTTCAATCCCTCACTTACCTAAACCAGAAAATTTTAACGGTCCCTTGTCTCCGAAATCGATCATGGTCATTTTTTTCCTTCCAAGCACTAGTTCTAACAGTTCTGCCAACATCCATCCAAGCTTCATCACCAGTATACGCCTTGTTCAGTATCAGCACTCTCCTCTTGTCTTCCTATTAATCCCAACACAACTCCTTTATCATCCCAGTGTTCTGCGTTAATTGCCACAAATTAATCTTCTCCTTTGCACCACTTCCAAATTCTGTATTGGATCCTAAATTTGGGTCCCACACTACACCACCATGTTCAAGCAATGTTCTAACCATCGTGTTGTAATCCAGTTTCCTCACTTCTATGGAACAGCTTCTTATCATTCCCTCCAATAAGTGAATGATTTTAAAACCTCATTCTACCACCTGCCTTTTGATTCTTCCCGTTTGAGTTTGTTATAAAAATGTATGCCAAGATATTGCAATGATATTACTTTGTATGGTTATTATTTATTTAAATGATTAACCTTGGAACTCCTTACCAAAATACGAAACAATATTTCCTAATATCTCATGGGATGATTGGCGGAATAATTTTAAAAAAAATATGAATTGGATTTAATATAAAACAAATTCTCATTATATTTAAACGAAATATTAAACAATGATTAATTTCGCTACATTAAAAAATGCCACAAAACAAGACATTTTTAATGGTTATCTGAAAAGAAATGACAAAAACGCTAACATTATAATTTTCCTGAAAACTGAGTTTTGTTTAACTGGACATTTTAATACTCTTTATAATCCACCCCTTTCCCAACCCATTATTTGGCATGTTGACATTTCTCCTTTTATAAAAAAAATCGTCCTTCAAAAAGGTTAGAAATGTGTTTAGAAACGAATCAGATTTGTATTAACATCCTCTGAAGTGTACACGTCTGACTAGTGTTCATTATTTAAGGAATGTAAGCAATATTTTATATTGTTTTTTTTTTTTTTTTTTTAAACTGATTTACGTCTCTCAACAGCGAGATCTTTAGAGACGGGCTTACTTATGGCTTTACGCCTCGTTGACGTCGAGGCATTAGAGACGGGATGGAACTGGGGGCAAGGAATGGGAAGGAATTAGGCCATGGCCTTTTTAAGGAAGCATCCCGGCATTTGCCTGGAGTGATTTGGGAAACCATGGAAAACCCAAATCTGGATGCCCGGAGGGGGATTCGAACCGCCGTCCTCCCGAATGCGATTATATTGTTTTCAATAATATTTCTTCTATATACCCAGTATTTATTTATTACAGTGTTTCTGAGCTTCTAAATAGCAGCATATCATGATCATCATAAGAAAATTTCATCAGTAATAATATAAATTCCTCTTACGTTATGCATCAGAATAGTTATCTGACGACTTTCATTATTATTTTTTATTTTTTTGAGTAGTTTCTTTGGCAGTATATACTGGCATGTTAGCTAGAATTTTTAATTTGAATAGAGCGTACCCAAAGGACCCACACTTGTCATAACTATAAGTTGAAAACTCAATATAATCTTTATTCTATATTACTAAGAAATGTGATCAGCAAGCCCAAGAACAATTTCGTATCAGATAAAATAGGAACTCCAGTTATAAAATGAAAACTATGTTGAATACAATAAAAGTCTGTAAATCTCCAAAAGAATTAAACATGGAACAAAATAAATTTTAGCATAGTGAAGTAGGCAAATTTTTGTAAAATATTTTACACACATTTTACATTAGTTGTTGAGAAATTTAGCATAGAATAATAATATTCAGATCTTCAGACAGCTTTCCCAAATAGGTTTTAGGATATGTAATTGTCATCAGTAATAGTCTCAGAAACAAATAAACTCATGAATCAATTGACAGCTAAAAATTCTTATAGCTATGACAACATTTAAAGTAAGTTACTGAAAAGATTATTATTATAAGATGTTCAGATTGTATCAGTCACGTACTTGCCCCCATCTGTAATGAATACTTAATGGAAGATGCATTTCCAAATAAACTAAAATATGCAATTGTAAAACCGTTATTTTAAAAAGGAGAAACGGCAAGTATAAATAACTACTGATGTCCCATTCTTTTACTTCCAGGATTCTCAAAGACTATAAAGTCATATATCGTAGGTGGATTAAAATATGGGTCATATACACGAATGGTTACAAATTTATTTTTAAGTATCAGATTTGAGGAACTTAATAATAAAATATGTCCTATAGAAAATTTTTGTGAACTTGAAAAAAACATTTGACTGTGTTAAACTTGAATTAGAAAAAAGAAAAGGACAATTATGGTATATATGGTTCAATTCGTAAATGGAAAGTCGAATGCAAAAAGTTTCCACTTTATTATTCTAAAATTAGTACTGATGCTTCACCATGCACTTCTTAAGGTTACGCTCCTTGTTTTTTTTTATTATTGCTGTTATTATCTGTTGCGATATACCACATGATCCAGTGGCTATTTTTCTAAATAACTACTTTTATAACAAACGAATTTTTAATTATTTTGTTGTTAGGTCATTCAGAATAGTATGTAACCATTAATTTGCATTGTCCTTCTTATTCCCCAAACATCCTCATTCTTTCGCTCTGGGCTTGATGTCTCTCTTATGTCCATGCATTTCTTAGTTTCAGATTTCTTGTTATTGGGATCTTAGGTAAAAACTTATGTGAGGCGATTATCTATCTATAAATCCTCCGAGTAGATGTCAGTGGGTCTAAGTTGACTTCTGCTAGGTCATTTTGGGTTTCTTCAAGTCAGCGGGTTTTGGTTTGATGGGGTCCGTTGAAGACGTCGAAGATTTTCTCGGTTAGTTCCAAGTCATCTATTCGTGCGATATGCAAGTAGAATCTCATACGTCTTTTCCGTGATAATGAGGTGAATCGTTCAGTAAGTGAATAAAGTTCTTCTGAGCTTTTACGCTTCCAGATGCCATCTTGGATCTTTGGATCGAATATTTTTCTCACTATTTTTTCATTTTTTTCGGTCCCTTTGACGTTAACAGATAATGACGGTGTCTCTGTCGCATAAAGTGCTCCTGGAAGAATTGCGGTGTGGTACTGATGGAGTTTAACTATGGTGGAAAGTTTTTCCATTTTCTAAGTAATTGTATATGCTTTACACAGTTTTACTGCGCGGGTTTTGTAGGCCTCTTTCTCATTTCTAATGTTCCCAAATGTTTTCACTAAGTACTTAAAGTTTTTAACTTGTGTGCTAGTTCCATATTTGGCCACAAGTGGCCTCATGTTTATGCTTTTGGAGCTCTTCATATAATGTGTTTTCTCAGAAGACTTCTAGGCAGGAGAAACTTCCAAATAGCGTGTCTGACTTCCTCAGGAGTTCAGTTATTATTGCTACAACATCCACAAAGGCAACGCCTTTTATGTTAATCTGTTTATATTTAATTCCAATACATATTCCAGGAATTTCATTACCCCCCATCTTAACGATTTTGTCTGGTTCCATGTTAAAAAGGGGGTAACCCATCCACTTGTCTAACACCCGGCACAGTTTCAAAGGAGTCGAACATTTCACCCAAAAATTTCTCATTTGAAGTTGCATCTATTATACTTTGTTGGAATAACCTGCTGTTCTTATTATGCACCCCATATTACGTAGTATATTGGACAACTTTGTGCGGTCAGTTCAATCGTATGCCCCCGTCCGGGCATCCAGATCTGGATTTTTCATGTTACCCCAAATCACTCCAGGCGAATGCCGGGATGCTTCATTCAAAAGCCCATGGCCGAATTACTTCCAGTTCCTTGATCCCAGTCCTTTCCCGCCTCTAATGACCTCGACGTGGACGAGGCATAAAGCCATAGTAAAAAAATAAAAAGAATCGTATGCTTTCTTATAGTCTACGAAAGTGACCACTGTGTAATTTTACTGATGATGTTGGAACATCATATTGAGGTTCCAGAAACCTGCTTGGTATTCACCAAACTTATGTTGCTCCAATCTGCAGTGATCAAGGTCGATCACGAGTCCAAAAACCACGTATTTCTCAAGTCAGCATCCGTGGCGAGTGAACATGAAATAGTTAAGCAACGGTGAAGGGCTTCGAGCCAGAAGAAGTAGCACGTAGCCGGGTTACCAACCGCGAATAGTTACTGTAAGTCGGTACAATGGCTTCACACAGCAAGCTAGCGAGGTGTATTACCCTCTCAACGCAGTGGCAATAGGAAGGGGAAGAATCTATTAAAATTCTCTGTGCAGCTTCAGTAGGGTCTCTCTGTGATAGGGGAATGTGGACTGTCAGATCTTCAATCATGTGGTCATAGTTATTTGTGCATAATCTTGTAGATATATTATCAATATTCCAGTTAGTTTAGGGCTGTGATGCGCCCGTAAGTTAAACGCTCGTTCTTGTCCTTGGCCATATTTCTGAAGTACCAGTTTAGCGCAAGACCATTTTGTTATAACTCTAATCAAATATTGTATATATTCGTGTATGGCATCAGGTCACTATTCATGTAATTAAATGTGTAAATATGTAACTGCGTCTCTGTGTTTTATCCTATCAGTCTCTGCCATTCCACTATAAATATCTAAAGGTACTGAGCCATACAACTTATCAGATGCTGCATTAGGGACCTATGATGAATATTCACATCAGAACCATGGGGACTTCTAGGCTCGACCCTTATCCACTCTCTTGCTCTCCGCCTACAGCTTAACTGCAAACCAACGATTTGTCTGACGGTGTTGGAGCATCATCTTGATGTTCCACATCGGTTGCAAGCACAACAGGTGAGGTCGGAAACCTACCTGATAGTCACCAATCATTTTTACTGTCTGCTGCTCTAACCTTGTCAGGAGGGCACTAGAAAGTATTTTGTAAGTGATTGGCAGGAGTTAAACCTCTCGGAAATTATTTGAGTCTGCCCTGTCTACCTTCTCATGTAGCGGGTGAATTAACTGAATTTTCCAATTTGCAGGTATGACTTCGCTCTCATATATATTTGAGATGATAGCGAGCAGGCGGACAAACAGGATTTCGCCCACGATCTTGATCATCTCGGTAATTACTCCGTCTTCCCCCGCTGCTTTGCTATTTTTCAACTGAAGACTGATGTTTCAGATCTCAACCAGTGTTGGTGGAGCTGAGTCGTGTTTTTGGGAGGGTATCCGGTAATGGAGTTTGTTTATAGGTGGTTCACAGTTGTACAGCTTCTCGAAAACTGCTTCAGAACGTCACAACTGGCCTTTGTGTAGGTTTCAAACGCCCCATCATGTCAACGGAAGAAAAGACTAGGTGGCTTGAAAGAAGACAGTTCTTTCCCGAACGTTTTAAAAAAGTTTCTTGTGTTGTTCCTTTTCATGTCATTATCAATTTCTTCTAATCTCTTGATGCAGTACATACGTTTGAGTGATACGATTATGTTGGATGTCCTCTTTCAAAGTTTTCCAGTTCTTCCAGGCTCTGATACGTGAATCGATGAACCTACTATGCTGTCGTAATAGAGGTGATATTCCCACGTGGCGCATCACAGGTGGTGGATAGGGAGGAGGGGGGGGGGTGTTCCTCACTGGTTTACCGGCGTACCTGAGCGAAATAAAATAGCTCTCGCGGACCAAACACACCGCAGCAAGACACCAGTTGCGCGTACCAACTAATAATCCGCATGATGAGAGTCAGTCGATAAAGTGGTTCATTTTCTCCGGGTATTTCATGCCCACCAGCAAAAATCAACCATAATTTAGCACGTGGCAACACAAGCAAAACAGCTACTACCTCAGGCCCGGGCTGAAGACAGCGACTGCGTAACTAGTCATTGAAATTTTTATTTTAAAGTCGTTTGCATTTAATGAACAGACAAATAGCACAAAAAATTTTGAGATTAAAATAAAACTGTTTGCATAGTTACTGGTATTTAATAGATGATTTCTTAAATATAAAATCGCACAGTAAAATTTGAAAATTAGTCTAAAACATTTAATAAAAGTCACACCCCAAAATGAAAACTTCGTGTCTAATAAGCCACCAATCTAAAGCTTCAGTCAGTATTTTATTAGATTTTGAGTAGGTGAATGACACTTTAACAAACATTCACCTTTAAATCAAGATCCAAGCATATATAATTATATCATTGGATTTGTCAGTTGTTAAATTGTTCACTAACTGCGCGATTATATAATGGCTTTGTAGAAGGACAAGATTTTACTAATCTAAATGTTACGTTGGGTATTATGCAAGAAAGCGTAAAAAAATCCCTGCTTTTTAAAAACCTTATAAACAATCTTTGAGACAAATTTAATACTATTACAAGTCTTGTTTGCTGTTTGTGGTGTTGGGAAGTAAACTTCCCCCCCCCCCCCCCCCCCCGGTTCAGGATGACTTCGGCACTAATTGCACTTGGTAAATTATGACTCTAATCAAATGTGGATACGTTGCTTGGCGATGAACTGAAAGAAGCTAGTTGTCCAAGAGTACAAATTATGATGTTAACTTTGATGAGACTAATTACATTAGTAATTTGGATTTATCAGTACAAAGCAAAACAAAGTAGGAGTATCTCAATAACAAGGTCATAAGCAAAATTAATTAAACACTTAAATTCGTAGGTTAAATTCTGAATACTTATGATGTTCATACAAAGGAAATATCTTAGAAAAATTTTGCTTCTGGAATGCTGTAAAGAAGTATGAGGTATATTTTGCAAGGTTGTGGTAAATAGTATTACGAAACTGGAAATAAAGGCTGCTTACCAATCTTAAAAGAAACTACCATAAGCTTTTGGTAGAGATTAGGATGGAATAGTGTATGAGGCACAGTGTCGAAAGAATTTTTAAAATCTAATAAAACTAAGTCAACCTTGGATCGCTCATCTATCATATAGCAAGTTGTGTCTCGCAACATCGGCCTTTTCAGAACCCAAAATATTTAAGTTAACGAGATCGGCAGAAAATTATCAACATTCCCACTCTTAAACACTGAACTAACGATGACTGTCTTCCACTCATCTGGTGTTTCCTTGATCCAAGGAGGCGCTGCGTAATTCCATTCAACACGGTGCAATTTTCTTTGCATAGCTAGAGTAGAAACGAGTTTGAGTGTCGTACAGTCCGGGAACCTAATCGCTATTTTGTTCCTAAGTAGTTTTGTTATTCCCTCAATGTCAACATCAAGATCATTTATAATTCCGTTGGTACGAGTGATAAATGTTGGGATTTCCTCTACGTTTTCTGTTGTGAAAGACTTATTAACAATATTAATATTATTCAATATTTCTGCTTTTTTCGTAATAGTTTCTGATAACTACACGTTTTCATTACTCATTGTCGCCATAACCTTATGAGCCTCTTCTTACCTTGATATACGACCAGAACTTTTTTTGGATTAAAATTAGATTTTCAGATAAATTCCTAACTTTGAAATCCTTAAAATCTTCACACATTGCCTTACGCACTTCCACCCGCAGCTGTACTAACTTAACGCGATGAGTCCTCAATCTTCCTTACCACGGCATGTAAATGCATTTGCACCCTGAACAAACGTTTTACTTCCAGACTGAAACACGGAAAGTTCTTACTAACCATAATAAACTTATTAGGAACAAATTAATTTATACCCGTCCATATTACTGCTCTCAATTGTACCAAAGTTTCTAAACCTTTGTTTCCACCGCGCAGGTTTCAAAATTTTTCATCAAGTGATGCACCATATTCGCTTTGTTTGCATAATAAAAGCAGTATACGGGTTTGCCTTCATCCTGTTTCACTGTCAGATTAGATTTCAAAATTACCACAATTGCCTTGTGATCTCTTAAACCGTCTTCAATACAAACTGTATCAAACATATCCGGGTTGCTAATAAAAAAAAAGATCCAAAATGGATTTGTTGGATCTTGAACATCTGCTAGAGAGATTTTTCCGGGAATGATTCCAGGAACATTTCGGTTACTAACCTATCTGTGTCGCCTGACCTGAACGTACACTTAACGTCTCACTTTTCGACAGTAATTTTAAATACCCACACATGATCAATATTTGTCTCTAAAATTTTTGAGAAATATAAGTAAGTAACTCTCTAAAATACGCCGCGTTAGTTGATTCAGAATCCGGAGGTTGATAATATGATCCTGTTATTAACTTTTAAAATTCTGCCAGATTTACCTTCACCCATATTAACTCGCAAGAATTTCCTGTGCCATTTTCCACAGAGCTATTATTATTATTATTATTATTATTTGCTAACGGCTATAAACACACATTCACCCATTGAGATAGTTCTGTCTTTCCGAAAACATTGAGATGAGGATCAAATGTTTGGCTAAATTCAACCTCTGACATCAACCAGCTTTCGGTCCATGCTATTACATCTAAATCGTTAGTGGGAACTGCAGCATAGAAAGCGGCTACTTTCCCTCTAATACTCCGACAGCTTAGAACCATTATCCTTAGGCTGTTTGTATCATTATTTCTGGACTGTAAATTCACATTTGTAGTGTTTGTATTTCGAAGAGAAACGGGAAACATATTTACAACTGAATTAGTTCATATATCGACTCAATCATTGCCAGAACCAAGATCTTGACTATCGTTACTTTCTTCTTAGAACTGAATGATCATCGGGCAGGGCCGGCGCTAGGATTTTGGGGCCCGGGGTTAGCTCTACAACTTGTCGAGTGGAGGGCCCCTATAGCCGGTGGCCGGGTCCCATCAGAAGGGCGGGCCCCGGTACATTTGACCCACTTACCCCCCTCTAACGCCGGCCCTGTCATCGGTACTAACGGTGTTCCTAAAAATAATAATTAATATCAAGTCAGTTCCATGTTTTTGCCGCCACCTTGGTTGCATCCTTGTTGTGTAGTGGAGGCCCCATTAGTCAAATGCATCACATCTGGCAGCTATCATCGGTCTAAGTTCGACAAAGCCCCTGTTGTTCCTGAGACTTCACTCTTGTAAACTACAATTCAAATTGAAAATCTTCCATCATACGGCTTCTCCACAATCGATGTGTGGCACGAAACTACAATTTGGAAACTGAAACGATACAGCATTTTTCCTCGCTGCTTATATGCCTTCTTGCCCAACTTTGTCGTGGATATCTAAAACAGAAACATGGCACGAGTCATTAGTATCGACGTGCGCAGCTACTCTTAAATGAAGACAGTTTCTTTCTCTAATCGCTTATGGCGTGGTACGGTAGCTCCTGGAAGACACACAGTACGATTGGTTAGAATGGTGACACCATTGTTCCTTACCAGTTCTCCTACTGGTTTCTCCAGCCGTCGAACGTTGGAGCTGCCAATGATCAGTCGCCCTTTTGCAAGTGTTACTTTCTAGTCCGTGAACGTTTCTTTCCTGCTGTTCTTCTGAGACGTTCACATTAAATCTTCGGCCTCTTGCAAAACTAAAAATGCATTACTTAATGGCAAGATATAATTTTACAGTCCATGATTTTGGATCGTTGATGCTTTTCTACGATCCACACATTGCCAAGGATTTTTTGGCAAAAGGTATTCGATAATCCACACTGTCAAATATTGCCTGTTCTGTTTCGCTAGCCTCGGGAGTTTCTTCACTGCAACGCTGCTCTTCGTCTAGGATGTTCTATACCAATGCTTGAATCCACTAGTAATTAGTAGTATCATCGATTCCCAGCCACCTACTGGTACATATTCCAAAGGCCACATAACCCGTAACAGATAATGAAGATCAACTGCTGGGCTAAATAAACAAGAAATATTCAGAGATAAAACAAAAGCTATATAAAATCCTTTAAATAAATTTAACACAAAAGATGCCAACTACTGTTGTTGTTGTTGCTTTAGGGCGCGTTGGCAGCGTCGTAATTAGCGCCCTAACAACTACTCGTAACGGCTGCTGAAGCTGAACTTTGTTACCGTTTTACGATAAGCTACTAGTGTGTGTACTTTAGCAGTAAAGCACAACTCATATTTTTCACTACGTTAAATTCATCTTGGTGGTGTTACTAATACTATATTATAAATGCATATTTGTTATTTTAATTGTGTTTTGAAGTTATTAATTATATTTTTTAAATTTTGCGGTATAGGCAGCTAAAATACATTTCAATTGACAGTAACTTTTTTCCACAATACTAGCACAAGGTCGTAAACGTCCAGTACAAGACATAAAAAAATTACGAACTCAGGGACTTCTTTTGGTGATAAAGATCCCGCCCATAATCAAGCACAGTGCATTTCACACTTGGGAAAATCTCCAACAACAAAAAGACTATTTAAAAAAAAACCAAAAGGCAAGGATTCAAACAAGGCTCAAGTAGACAAAGAACTACCAGGAATTTTTTGCTGTATTAATTCTACAACAGAAAATCAAAATGGAGTGAATTTCACAAATTACAGCTGAGAAATTGATGGATATTACATGAAAAGTGAGTGCTTCATACATTTGATGACCAATTGCATATACAATTTTCGAATGATGCACTCGATTTATTATATGCGAATAAGTCCATTAGCAATACGCAAAACTTTTATAAACGTTTGTTTGCTTTCATTTGTGCCTATATTTCCATAATATATATTTCTTTTCTCTGATCAGACCATGCTGTTCCAGTTTTTTTCTTCGTTCTTTCCTCCCGATCAATTTGACACTTGTGAATTTTGGATCTAAATATCTCTTTGCTTTAAATGTCATTTAGAGTGATTCATGCTGATTAGAGGAGTTGCTTGTTTTAGAAAATCTGTGACAAAAGCTTGCAGCACCTGAAATTATCTGACACCAGATGAAGACAGCTGAACCAGCTGTCGAAACGTTGTGCTTATACGACACCATCCGGCTGGAAGACCGAGAAGATTATATTTCAATATGATTATTTCTGATACTGCTTTTCTTCGGTTTTCATAAAATTCAACTATGAGTCTTGTGAGTGTGTCAGAATAGGTTCTTTTGACATACCCCTAAAAATCTGGACTGTATTCGAATACCACTGCGAATGTTTTTATTTTGTAAGATTTCGTTTTTTTTCTGAATGTGTATTGGTTTCCGGTGAGTTACGGGCCCAAAATTTTTCTTATAACTTTGCTTTCTTCTTTCTCAATATTTTCTATATCTGTTTTCCTGGATAAAATGAATGTTTCCGATCCATAGAGACATTCTGATTTAATGACTGTATTGAAATGTCTCAGTTTTGGTTATTTGAAGATGCTTTTTTGTTGTTGTAGATTTTTGTGTTAACCGTTATAATGTTTCCATGTTTTTGCATCTAATTTCATTGGCTTTTGTTTCAGTTCCATTCTCCTGAATTGTTTCGCCGAGATACTTGAAGTATGGGACCCATTTGATTTTTTCACACTTTGTTTTAAAGCGTTTTTTTTTTTTTTTTTTTTTTTTTTTTTTGCGACTTATAAATTCTGTTTTGTCAAACGAAGCATGTAGTCCAACTTCCTCCGCTTTTGCCTTTAGGAGTTCAGCCTGTTTTTGGGCGCTGCAAATGTCAGGCAATCTATCTTTAACTTTGCTCTGCCTAATTTTTTCCGTTGGCTAATTTTAATGATTCATTTTATTCAGCCATATTTGTATTTTTTTCTAGGACCCAATTCAATAGTAATAGAGAGAGTCCGTCTCCTTGTTGTTGTTATTGGGGCTTATGGGCGCGCCCGTCTCCTTGTATTACACTTGTTTTAATAATGAAGAGTTCTGGTACATCCACCAGAATTTTATTTTGGACTTTGTGTCTCTTGGTGTTTGTCTTACACAAGCAAGAGTTTTGGGGTCTATACCTTGCTCTATCATATTTGTAATAGTTATTCGCCGTCAGTCAAGTCATGTGTTTTTTAAAATCGAAAAATGTGTAGACTAAACTGTTGCTACGAATTCTTTGATATTCAAAGATAAGCTTAAAGTTGAGGATATATTCTGTGCAATACCTACCTGGTCAAATCCTACTGTATGTTTTGTGACATTTGTTATTGTTCCCCATCGAGGAGACACTGGGAGAAAATTTTGAATGGCACTGACTTCATTGAGATTCCATTATAGTTATTAACAACCGATCTGTCTCATTTCCAGTGTAAAGGATGGATCAATGCATTTTTCTAATTTTCCGAAATTCGTTGGTTCCCAAATGTCTCGGATAATTTTTGTGAACTCTTTTATGATTTTCGGTCGTGCTGATTTTAGAATTTCTGTTATGATTCGAACTTCAACAACCACTTTGTTGTTTTTGAGTCTTTGATTTGCCTAACAATTTCAGTTTTCACCTGGTGGTGATGAGTTTGGGTTTGGTTTTTTTATGTTCTTGTGGTCCGAATAGTTGTGATGGTTCTGGGCAATTTAAAACCTTTTAAAATTTTCTGCACGTACTATACAGTTTTCATTATTATTTAATCCCAGTTGTTCGCTCTCTTTTTAAAGCAGAGACTTTGTAGGTTGTATCCTGTAGTTTTGGTTTTGTAGAAATTTCGTTTGTTTATTGGAAAGTCGTTCTCGATTTCAAGCTATTGCTTCTTTTCAAATTTCCTATCGATTTTTTCGATTAATTCTGCTATCTCTTTCCTAGTTTTCAATTATTGTTTGTAACTGTCTTCATTTTTCTGCTGTTCTCGTTGATGTACTACATTTAATGTCTACAGTCCTTATGAAAGCGTCACAGAACTAATTAGTAGATTAGGTTGAGAGTCTCTGGTAGATAGACGACACACGTTTCGTTTAAACTTAGTGGTAAACATGCGTACTCCCACTTTCACTTTTGAGTGTAGTGAAATACTTCTTCCACCAACCTATTTGAGTCGGAAGGACAGGAAAGATAAAATTAGAGAAATAAGGTGCCGGACTGATTCTTATATGAATTCTTTTTTCCCTCGTACCATTAGGGATTGGAATGCACAGCAAAGAGATTAGCTTTGGTGCTGAGCACCCTCTGCCACCCACAATTTTGTGAATTGCAGAGTATATATGTAGATGTAGATGTATTTTGATTGCTTGGGCGCTTTGCTCGTTCCGTTTTCTACAATTTTGCTGTGCGATTAATTTTCATGCCATGTCTATTAGTTTGGATTTGAGTTGTTGCCAATTTGTCTGATATCTTTACTAATCAATTCTTCTGTGACAAAAGGTTGGAATTGACTTGTATGGAATTTTGAAATTTGTATATTTTTTTTATGAGGTCTTTAATTTAAATCTTGTCACGATATGGTTGAAGTCTATGTTTACTCCTTTTCTAACTTAGACATTCATGATTTATCTGTGGTTTGGATATGAGATGGTTACATGCTCGATTTGGAACTCTCAGAACAGTGAGTTCGGCGCTAACCATATCATCTGTTTTCATGGTTCCTTCTTAAAATGTGTTGACATGATTTTGGAACTGAATACACTGCACATTTAAACAGATCTCCTTCCGTTTTTGATGGTTATTTATGAGCCCGGCATTTGCCAACTGTTTTTCTGTGTATCCTTTCTCTTCATTTTTTTATCCTACGGTTTTATGCCTGGTGGACGTCGAGTTCATTAGAGGTGGAAAACTGTTGGGGACAAGGAATGGGTAGGAATTCGGCCATGAAATTTCTGAAGGAACCAACCCTGCATTCGCCTGGAGTGATTTGGAGAAACCATGGAAAACCCAAATCTGAATGGCCGGACGGGGATTCGAAACTGCGTCCTCCCGAATACGAGGTCAGAGCATTAACCGTTCACCCACCACGCTCGGTGTTCTCTTCCTAGTTGTGATTTAAAGTCCGCTACTAAGATATTGATGTGGAATTGTAGAATATTGAATATCGTTTCTTCTAGTGTTTCCCAGCATTTATCTTCCTTCTCATGATCTGTTTTACTATGTTTGTTAATTGACATGTGTGCATTGACTAGTGTGTATGTCTTATTTGCACATTTAAAGGAGACTAGCCCGTACCCACGACTTCGTACGCGTGGATTAAGAATTTTTTTTGCCACAATTAAATATAGAAAGTTGCTAACGAAGGATTGGTCCCAAACAATATCGAGTAGGAATAATATGACAGGAAAGCTAACACTATATCATTGTACCGTCGAACCTGTCTCTTGAAGAGAATCAATTTCCAACATATTTCTGCCACCATTCGATAAGGTCTCAAAATTTCGTGACTACAACTGTTAATCATACTGGAAAAAATATCCTGTGCCCTTCATACAGATTTCCTTATAAAATTGCATCACAACGATATAGCCAAATAGTCGTCAAAACGTAACAAAAAGACAGAGACTTACTTCCGTATTTATAATAATATTATTGTGGTTCACACTCACACACTGACTGCGAACAACACCTGAGGGATCATTATAACGTAAAAAAGTGTACACCTACAACATTGCAACACTACCTACGATTTGCCTCGCATTGCACCTCTAACTTTCTATTATCTACAGTTTAACATTCAATCCGAATAACCTACGGCCCAGGCCTGACTCTTACGATGAAAAACAATTTTTTTAAATCTTAGCCTCCACGGAGATTTGAACCGGAGACCACGACGTTCGTAAGCAAGCGCTTTAACCACTAAACTGCCAATCCACTATAGGGAAACACCGTACGGAGACGACCATATGCAACGTGTCTGTCTATCGCCGTATTTCGAAGTTATGAGACAACATGTGTTATTTATACAGATAATTTTTCAACCAAATGTAGACTGTATATTTCTCCTTGTTTCAAAGGATAAGTGTGCAAAGTTTCATTGAGATCAGATGAAAACTGTGAATTTGTATGAAGAACAAACAAACAAACCAACAAACAAACATACATTCATCTTTATATATAAAGATTGTCGTTGGTCTGTTATTTATGGAATCTGTAACAGTATCACACCCCACCAATAATAAATATTTTCCTTAACTAAATAAATATGGTTATATATAACTGTACAAACGTATGTAAATTAATTTGTTGTATCGTAAGATTCCAGAATCCGTGTATGTGTAGTATTTAGGGATATAATAAGCAACTATCGATAAGTAGTGTTAAGATCTTTGGTTGTAGCTTTGTAAACAGCTGAGAGCAGAGAGTTGAGCGCCAATTGTCGTTCAGGGGCGTGTGTAGGGAGATATTAATATGTCTGTAATGAAATCAAGGAGTAACATCATGCATATGTGAATATTGGTTTTTGCTAGCAGATACAATCGAGTGCAATGGAGTGCTTTTGGAACAGTGATTATCATATTTTCGTAATATTAGTTCTTACCATTTTGGCTGATGAGATTAATTAACAGTGTTTTAACTTCAAAATTAAATAAGCTGCAGCTTAAATGTGTTAGTGGTGAGACGCTGTTATTTACAGTAGAGTGGACATGCAAATATGCAGTTTGATTCTTCGTTGTTTGATCTCGTTGTTGAAGTCAGCTAATTAAACACTCTAATTAGGAATGCTCATAATTTCATGTTTGCTACCGAGTTCAGTGTGTTCTTTTTTTTTTTAATTACGAAAGTGAGTCCTAAATGTGGAATGTTTCTGAGGATTTTTTTGTTAGTCTTACGTATGAAGAGTCTGTAATTCCCAGAGTTTTTTTCGATTTTCACCTGTTAGTCTTGTTATTTGGAGTGTTAATTTCATAATTTTCTTGTTTGGTTTGGGTTTCCTATAGTAAATGTAATCTTCCTATTTGTGTCATACAAAACGTCCCAGAACCAAAAAATTTGCTTCTACTCTCCCTGTCAGCAATGGATTGGTTAGGTTTCTCTTTACGACACTAACATAACTGATAAAAAAAAGAAAAATCATTAATCTGGAATTAAATGCAAGTAACATACATTACATTAGGCTTAAAGCAGAAAAATAATAGTTGCAAGATTTACATATAAATTATAAAAATAACACAATTCCTTGACAATCAAACAGATTAGACACATTACTGCTGAAAATGTTAAGAAGTGCCTCCTTGCCAACAAGAAGTTTCCTTAACAGCCGATCAGGAGTTAATGAAACAGATGTACTTCTCTCCTTACTTTCTCTAGTTGGTTTGATGCAATCCTCCATCCCTTCCTATCACCCTCTAACATCTTCATCTCCACACTCCTCTTACAAGCTACATCTTCAATTATATGCTTCATGTATTCTAAACTTTGTCTGCCTCTACAGTTCTTTCCTTTGACTGTTCCCACCACTAAGAAATTAACCAGTCCCGCATTTCTGAAAATGTGACTCTTCCACATGCTTCATTTCTCACCTATCATTTACAAAGCACTTTCATTTCACATTTTATCTGTCCACTTAATTTTCAGCATCTTTCTACAGTACCACATTTCATACGCTTCAATTTTCCTTTTTCTGGTTTTCGTAAAGTCCATGCGTCGCTACCAAAATCACAAATAATTTGTAAAAACTACAAACGTCGTCGTCATTAGTACATAGAATTTTAAAAAGTTCTTTCTGAGTCTTCGATCACTATTTGAAACCAAAAGATTTCTATTTTTCATAAAAAGCTTTATTCGCTAGTGCTACAGCTTTTAACATCATTCCTTCTTTGGTCATCAGCTGTAATTTTACTTTCTAAGTAGCATATTTCATTTACTTCTCCTATTACTGCTATCATTTCTACTACAGTTCACCACTTTTATCTTGCTTTGGTTTATACTTAGTCCAAACTCTTCCTTCAGTATTTTATTCATGATATTCCTTAACTTCTCAAAATTCTCAGCCTATTCTCGTAATAGTCATGTAATGTCATCAGCTAATCGTAGCATACTGATATTTTCTCCTTTAACACTTATTCCACTTTCAAACTTTTATTTTATTTTATTTATTGCTTCCTCTACATGAAATGGAGATAGAATACAACCTTGTTTCATATCCTTTTTAACTGATGTATGTCTCTCATGATTCTCTACTTTTATTATATTGATTCTTAGATAAGTTATGAAATATTCTTCTATCTCGATATTTTACACCTGACTTCTTTAATATTTTGAACACCTTGTCCCACTTAACAATATAAAAATCTTTTTCTACATTAACATTTCATGTGGCGTACTTTTTTCGGGAAACTCTTAAAAAAGAAAATAAAAAATTCATAACGTAGAAAAGGGCTATTGGAATGTTTTGTAGTATGAAACCAAGAACTCTTTAAAAAACTCAGTATCCTTACAATCACTACACATATATTGTCTCATGTGATTTATCATAGAACATTTTCACTTGTTTACATCAAATTCACAGGTACACAATTCCAGTACAAGAATCAGAAATAATTTGTAAAAACTACAAACGTCGTGTTCAGTAGTACATATAGGAGTTGATTATTCGGCGACATATCGGCTTGGTAAAATTACTAAAATATAGAACTGGTTGCAGGTAATAAAACTAAAAAATTCATTTGTAAAAATTATTGTTTATTTGTAACATGTAATAATAGTATTAAAATAGTATACATCAATAATGAATCTCTGTACATAAAATTAAAAAACTCTCAGATACTATGCCCAGAAGGATACTAAATTTCTACGGGCATCTTCTCAGAATGAACTGTGGTAGAGTAACCAAACAAATTTTTTATTTCTTCCGTAACCTCTTAACGTAGCCTAATTGGTTCACAGAAACTACTAAAGACCGAAGAGAATTCAAATTACGGAAAAGTCATTAATTGATAGAACATCGCAGATAATATTTAAAGATGAAAGGATAAGGTTCCAAAAAAAATCTAAAATAAAGTCGAAACCCATCATCTCGGAAGAAGAGAGAAGAATAAGATCCAAGAGAGTGAAGAAATACTGGGCGCAAAAGAAGGAACAACTTGCAAAGATGCGACTGATTCTTCGTACTCCAAAGAGAGTGTAACGTAAAAGGAAGAAGATAATACTTTTTAACTGCGATTATTATTCATATAGTATGTATGTATAAAAACTATCATAAATTCCTCATCCGTGAGCTCCTTCCGCAGCAGGAATCTGTGGAAAAAAGTAGTAAATAAATAATAAATAAGCAACAGTAAGAAATTTATTCGTAGCTTTAAATCTAAATGCTGCCAAAGGAAAATATTTGTCTCAGGATTTGAAGTAAAAAATTCACTTTTGTTTCCCATGTCTTCTGTTTGGAGGCGATGCTATACAGATTTAAGACGTTTTTAGAAATATAAAAACAAAAATAAAAGATGAAACTGACAAGCATGAGAACGCAGAAACAATATATTGAAAAAGCAATTTCGTTGTCAGTTTTTGGGTGTGTAAGTATTAAGGAGAAACTTAATAAGGCATTTAGACTTGACATTCCGGTGAAACGTTCAGACTTTTACAAATTTGAGAGGCTGAATCAAGGATATTCTATTAACTTTTTCTGTCTGCATTAAATTAGTAAAAACAGTTGTCAGGTGAATGAATCACACTGCAGACTAACGAGATAACAAAATTAATATGTTGATGATAACCGATGGTAGTGGTAAATTCCACTATTGTTGGATACATTACATGTCACTGCTAGTGATTTCATCAATAAGTGAGTATGAGCATGCTTTTCGCATTTTTTACAGATGCGCTTAACATTTTAGTCAGAAAGATCTGTTGTGTCTTCACGAGATTGATTAAATTGCCCAAGGATAGATGATGTCAGAATTGATCTACCCGACGACGAAAATAAAAACCTATAGTTAAAAGATTTTTTGCACGAATAGCTCTCTTTCGCGTTGAATTTGAATGTTTATTGAAACCTTAATCTTCGCGCAGCTCTCTACCCATCGGTCTCTCACCCAACCGCCGCGCCGTTCAGAAACCCCTTTCGCCACCGTGTACCAGGTTGCTTGCGCACACGCATATAGTCTAAAATACTTAGGAAAAGAAAGAATATAAAGATTATTCAAACTGGTGTCAAACCGTATAAAACGGAGAGGTTCCAACTGATTTTAATAAAAGTATCATCTTCACACTTTCCAAGAAAGCACAAGCTTCAAATGTAAGAATAATCACACTATAAGTGTAAGATCACATGCTTCAAAATTACTGACCGTAATATACAGAAGAATGGAAAGGATAGTATGGTGAAGATCAGTTTGGATTTAGGAAAAACCACGGTACAATAGAATTGATTCTGGCTTTCTGGTTAATATTTCAAGGGCGGATCAATAAAAATAACGATTCATTTTTTTGGCGCTCGTTGATTTAGAAAAAGATTTTAAAATGTTAGGTGGGAAATGATGTTCAAAATTTTGAATAACTAAGTTCTAAAATTCCGAAATAGAATTATACACTATAATTTATATAAGAATTAAGAGGCGATAGTAAAAGTAGAGAATCATGAGAGACAGTTGAAAAGGGTATGAGACAAGGTTTTAGTCTATCCCCCTTAATATTCAACTTGTATGTAGAGGAAACAATAAAAGAAAAATTTGAATGTGTCATAAGTTCAAGGAGTAAATGTCAGTATGCTACTATATGCTAATTGTCCTGTTAGCAGAACAGTCTGAGGATATTTAGTAGTTACTGAATGGCATGAAGAAAATACTGAAAGAAAATCTTGGAATAAATATAAGCCAAAGCAAGACAAAAGTGACTAATTGTAGCAGAAATGATAACAATAATAGTAGATTAAATATAAAAATTGGATCGGATGCGATTGAACAAGTAAGTGAATTTTGTAACCTAGGAAGTAAAATTGTAGCTAATGGCAAGAGTAGAATTGATGTTAAAAGCAGAAATGAGCTTCAATAAAGAAGAGAAATCTTTCAGTTTCAAATATAGATATAAGACTCATAAAGAACTTTTTTAATATATATGTGTGGAGCACAGCACTTTATGCTGGCGAAGCAAGGACTTCAAGAATACCAGAAAGTAGGAAATTTGTAGCATTTTAAATGTAGTTATGTAGAAGGACGATAAAAATTAAGTGGTCATATTATGTGCGAAATGAACGTGTTTTGGAAATGAAGCGTGAAGAAAGAAGTTTGTGGAAGAGTCTAAAAAAAGAAGAGACAGAACGGTGGGTCATAAATTGAGACTTGCGGGAAGAATTGTAGAGGAAGACAGCGATTAGACCATATCAAGCAGATAACCGAGGACCTGGAATTTCAGGGAAATGTTGAGAAGAAAAGACTAGCACTAGATATGAAGGGTTGGAGGATTACAATGATTGCACCAAACAAATCCGTGACCGATTTCTTTATCGATCTTGGTGCCTATATTCTCCGGCTTCAAATGACATTGGTGACGACGATTCGAAAAATAAACCTTATTGGCGATTGGATTTAAACATTCGTTGCAAAAGCACCTGCCAACATGACTTCATAAAAGAAATGTCTCAAATAAAAAGCTTCCTCTCTGAGATGTGTTTTGGAACTGTTCATTTAGGGATTTATGTTATTCAACTGCCGGCCTCGGTAGCGAAGGGCATAGAGTACTGGTTCCACATGCCGATAGTTGCCATTTCTTTATTATTTTCTCCTTATGGCTAGTCGACTTCAAAATCTAGGGGAGAAGGACTGGGAGCAAGGAACGCGACGGGATTCGACCCTGGCTTTATGAAGTAATAATTCCAGCACTCACAGGGAGATGTATATTAACCGTGCAATACCGAAATCTGAATAGACGGACGAAGATTTAAACTCTCGTCCTTCAGAATGGAAGGCTTGAGTGATACGTGGACTCACGACTACCGGTTTGAGTCCACCCTGGACATAGGGACGACCAGCAGGGTAGGCGTGACCTATACAGTCACACTGAGGAACCTGGCTGAGTGTGTGTGTGTGTGTGGACGTAGCATCATCATTCAACTAACATTCAGGTACATCTAAGCCAATAAGTGAAAGGTACAGAAGACTATTTGCAATAATTCTATACCCGTTCATAGCGCTCTGAGTTACATAAATACTTTTCACTGAGACCTTGGCAGGATCAATTATTTAAATGTACTTTCACACTATTTTCTTACTGCAACTAAGACGAAATTAATGGAACAATAAATTTGTTGATTGGTAATCATCTGGATTCTACTGAATAAAAAAAAAAAAAATTGTGAATGCTTTTCATTTATCCCTTGATTTTACTTAAAAAAAAAAAAAAAAAAAAAAAAAAAAAAAAAAAAAAAAAAAAAAACTACTACACCCAACTTATTCATTAATCTATGTCCACCTAAAGCAATTTGATCGTTCTAAACAAAAGAACAGCGAAATCATAATGAAATTGATACGTCTTTAGATTAGAAAGGGAAAGAATGCATATTCCGATTTACACTTGTTTATTAAAAAAGTATCCGAATTTTTACCATCTCCATGACAAGGAAGTCCTCTGTGGGAATAGCTACCGTTTAAAGTGAGATGAAGCTATGTATTTGCAGGCACCACGGTGGCCATTCATATATAGCACAATTTCATAACGCGGTGTTTTCAAATGTTCTCCATTCTTTTACCGATTATAGAAGTGTTTAATTATTCGTACAAGTGTCTCTCAAAATTTCTTTGGCTGAACGACGAGTGATATGGAATTTTTCATTCACGGTGCCTGGTGGAAAGATATTGCCTGGTATACTTTGATCACCTACAACCCCAAGCCTCTACATTGTTATAGGACTCGGTAATGGAGAACACGATACCTTGTTCTCCAGAGTAGTTATCAAATTAGGGAAGGTAAAATCTGGGGTGGCTTTGTGGTCTTGACGGCAGGTCTGCTAGAAGTCATGTTTATCCTTGGGATTCGTTAGCTCTCTTCTCCAAACTCATACTCCTTGGTGAGTCGGCTGCAAATGAAACCAAAGCTGGCAGCCTGCTCGGTCGATAACCATGTAAACCCTCCAGAGAGTAGATACTGTGACATAACAGCACAAATTTTTTATATCGAAATACATGATAAAATTATCAGGCACCTTGGTGTTGTACTCCGGCATGTACATGACAGCTGCATTGTCATACACGTAGACGCACTTGCAAGTAACTCCGTGAAGTCCTCGTTCAAAAAGGAACAGCATGTAGACATTTGTCAGAAGATCTAGCTCGACATGTATGCTTCTTATCATAGCCTGCCACTAATGGTCTGGGTATGTGGACTATTGGGCGGAGTTTCATAAATATACACTCCAAAATTTCTCGAAAAGATATGCAAGTAACCACAAATCTGAATCCATGTCTAGCCTTGAATATTTACACAATATTTGTTCTGGAAAGTCCGCAAAACCTGTATCATTTGTTCAAAATCGGCCTTTGAAATTCCAGACTCCAACAGCGAAATGTAAAATTTTGGTTTTGGAAGAAAAATGACCTGGAATCCACGTTTTCGTTGGGAAAGACACATTTTCGCGTCATTGTTTGGAAATATTTAAAATTAGTTAAATCCGCAGGAGTAATGCTCATGTCTTCAAGTGTTCGAACTGTTGTATCTCATAGGGGCAGAATCCTTATATAAATTGAAGTGCATCCAGCATATTTTTAAATCGAAATATTATGTTCTGTGTTTATGGGAAGCACATCCATCACATCCGCTTTCAGCTCATCTGTAATTATAAGAGTACACCTCCCGTAAATTTTATCAACATCCTTGGCAATACTAAATATTTGTTTCAAAAGCCATTTCTCAGAGTGGAATCCCATCAATTCCAACTGCATTATTTGATTTCAAATCATTCAAATCTCTATCAGGTTCTGTTCTCTAAACAGGGATGTCGAAATCACCTTCTTTCTCCAGAACGCTGTTGCTCAAATCATCTCAATCATATAGTTTCTCCATATATTCCTTCCATCAATTAGCTCTATGTTTTGAGCATGAAAGAGCTTTCAACTATAATGTTTACAGTTGTTTTCTTCATTTCTCGAAAATTCTATTTGATTTTCATGTATGCCACATCCACTTTACCTGTTGCCAATTCCTTTTCTATTTATTCGCACTTTGGTTGCAGCCATTTTTCTTTTGCTTTTTTAACTTTTCCTTTTTATTTGATTTCTAAATTGTCCGTATTTCTCTCCTTCTGCTTCATCCTGAGCGTATTTGTGCTTTCTCCTCTGATCTTTCAGCTACAAAATTTCTTATGTGATCCAAGGTTTTCGGGCAGCTTGTTTCCTAAAGCCTAATGTTTCTTTACAAGCTTTGACTTCAACGCATTCCATTCGTCCTCAGTTTATTCCTTTCAGAGTTTTTTTTTTTTTTTTGACCCACGTGTACCGTATCTGCAAATTTTTCTCTCATGTTAGATTGTTACAATTTGTTCTGCCTCGGTTGTTTCCTTATTCTCTTGAATTTCAGCCTGCTCTTCTTAAGTATCAGATTGTGGTCAGAGTCTACAGTATACCAGCTCCTGGATACGCTTCATTGTCTCTATTTTGATTTCTGAATCTCCGTTTGGCCATGTTATAATCTAGTTGATATCTACTTGTATCACCTCGACGTTTCAAAGTGTATATTCCTCGTGCATGATTCTTCAGTAGTGTGTTCTCCACGATTAACTTATATTTTTCATAAAATTCTAGCAACCTGCTCCTTTACTTATTTCTTTCTCTTAGACCAAAACTTCCAACAGTATTCACCTCTTTTCCATCTCCCACCACCGTATTCCAATCAGCCGTGATTAGAAGAATTTTATCCTCTTTCACGTTTTGAATAAATTTTTTAATTTCAACAAATATTTTCTCTTTTTGTTCATCCTATTCCTGTGACGTTGACATGTACACTTGTACTAACCTGCATTCGTTTAGCATTAAAATCTGAAGTTGTTAATGCACGTTAGAATAGAATGTAGTGTTCTTAATTATTGGTATTATTATAAAAATTATTGCTACCGCAGTCAATATAAGCTTACCTTCTAAGCATGTTGTGATAAAAAATTAAGGTATTATTTCTCTAAACCATTTATGAACATAACTATCTAGATATAATTAATATTTATTTCGTGGTTCAGGTGACCATTTGTGTACTTTCGTAAAAGTCTTTTGTAATTACTTTGAGATTATTTGTTATACACGGTTCTATTACAATGCAGAGCTAGCCTCTTGTGCACGAGGTCAATATTTTTAACCTTGGGAAAAATATTGAAGGTCTACTTTATCATGAATTTAGTATACCCCCTACCAGTTATGCCGTCCCCTGAGGTAGTCGTGTCTAGATCGAAGTATAACCGAAAGGCGAGAGGTCTCGCGAAAACTATCTCCGACTTCGGATATTGCTGGATGGTAAGCGTAAGTGTGGCGTTGAAGGGGTTGATTTGGTAATATCTGGAAGCCCTTAGGCTTTGGGCTCGTCAGAAGCCGACTGGAATGTAATGATGTATTTCAGGATGACAGTAAACACGTTTTACTATCGGCAACATTCATATCAAGAAATGACCAAGAAAATAAGATAAATCAGGACCAAAAACGATTAATTTGTGAACTCTTTTTTTTTTCTTCGACAAGGTATTATGAAACTTAATAGGAAGGTTTCATTGAGCGAGAAAACCTTCTGACAGGAGTAAGTCCCAAGAAACCTTTCCGGCCATCCTGATATGAGTTTCTCATGGTTTTCCTAGATCACTTCTCGTGAAAACCGGGATGGTTCCTTAAGATCGTCCATGTACGCTTCCTGCTATATCCCGTATCTTCCTGCCAGTGCATAAACGATTGGCTATTAGGATAGGTGCGATGCATCCACCACTACCTAATTAGTAATGAATCAAGCAGCAATAGTAATATTAACAGTAGTATTAAATCGTGACCAGTTGGCTTCCCCTTCGTTGGCACAGTCATCTCCTGTCTCCCATGACTTCACTATTGGTGATCCTTTATGCAGTAATGAAATAAATTGTAAGCCAGTAGTTAATTATTGACGCTGCGTGCTCAGCCGTGTCTCATTTACTCATTTTAATGGTTAAGGAGTAGAACGAAACTTTTGATTCTCTTTTCTTTATTGCATCCCTCATTTCCTTTCCTTCTGCTTTCGTGTTACTTGAAAATCTTATATCAGAGATAACCGCCGAAGCTATAGGTTACGTTATACGACACTTCTGAATGTAATTCAGCTAGTGCAGTTCCTTGCGAACTATAGTGTTCAGTCTCTGCAATCACTCTCTTTAGGTGTTGGTCTCTTTAACTCTACTATACAAAGTTGAGAAACGAAGTCACCACAGGAAAAATATAGGTTAGTTTAATTAAAATAAGTCTTTTACCACATTACAGTGGGACAACCGTCAGAAATGGTTGTGCTGTGGCAAAGCGATGACACTAGTTCAAGACGCAGGACTTTTTCACACTGCTGTCATGTATTGTTAAAACGGATCTACTCTACTATGATTATTTGTACGTGCTATGTGACAGAGAAAATAGATATTCACATCTTAGTTTCGACATTAAAATTTCGAATAAAAACTATTTCTCACTTGTCTCCAAGACATCTGTATTGTTATTATTGCAGTGTCGTTACGTTTTAAGTCTTATTTGCGGGTATATGTGCGTGCAGCACGGAGTTCCTGCTTGGACTTTACAAGAGTTCGCGCATTTATTTACGTGTTATGGGGCAGTCCACGAATAATAGAACAGAGATGGTGCGCTGCAGAAGAGCCTCGGTAAACCTTTCACTTCGGTTTAGTGAATCGCAGCCATCGACATAGTATCGCCTTCGCTCCAGTGGGTTGGTAAACATTTTAGACATGCCTCACTGAACGCCAACCAATAAAGGACAACTAGGTAACTGTTACTTGTGTCAACAAATTAGCATCAAACATTGTAAATTGCTGCAGACGTGGTAAATTCGTGGTAAGACCATAAGCCTTAGTTGGGTTTCAGCAGCCGTTACGTGTAGTAGCATTCTTTTGTGTTAAACTAATTTATAGCTCCATTTTGTAGCTTTTGGAAAGTGTTCCAATAGGCGTCTGACTCTTGGAGAGATTTTAATTACTGTGGGATCTCTTCAGGCACAGGTGTGGAACATCCTAGACGAAGAGCGGGGGAGAAACTCCCGAGATTAGCGAAATAAAACCAGCATTATTTGATATTGTGGATAATCGTGTACCGGTTGCAGAAAATGTTAGGATCGTAGAAAGGCATCGACGTTCCGAAATCACAGATTGGAAGATGATATCTTGCCTCTAAGTAATGCATTTTCAGTCTTACTGGAGGCTGAAGCTTTAAGTGTGAATGTCCCACAAGCACAGCAGGGAAGAAATATGCGCAGATCCCGAGCAACGCCTGTAAAAGGTTTACCGATCATTGGCAGTTTCAACGTCCGTTAGCTGGAGAAACCACTACGAGATCTAGTTAGGAAGAATGGTGCAGACCCTCATTCTAACGTTCATTCTGTTTGTCTTCCAGAAGCAAACGTACCACGTGTCCCAGAGGCCATTCAAATGCGATTAGAGGAACAAAGTCATCATTTAAGAGTAGCTGCGCACGTCGGTACTAATGGCTAGTGTCGTGTTTCTATTGCAACTAGGTTAAATCAATGAATAAACTAGCCCAAAAGGCGTATGAGGCAGCGCGGGAAAATTCAGTGTCGTTGCATTTCACCATTTGTACTGTCGTGCCATGCATCGATTTTAATTGCAGTTTGCAGGTGAATCGGAGAAGCAACTGAGGCTTCGTCGACCTTCGACTGCTGATAACTTCCAGCTGGGATGCATTTCACTGGTCGGGCGTCCACTGCACACCGTAGATGGCGACTAATATTTTGTATAGAAGACGGTATAAGCGACGATCATAAGGTGGTTGTTGTAACATTGAAATCTTGTCTAACACTGTATTGTGATAATGATAAACTAGTATACTGCATCGATAAGGCAAATGATAGGGTTATGGTTCATTACTTGGTGGAAAATATTGAAACCTACATGCTGGATGCACATGTCGAGAATCTTTGGTTTGGTGCAATTTGATGTTGTCGTTGTTGTTTTAGGGCGCGTCGACGGCGAGGTCATTAGCGCCCTAACGATAACCAGCTATAACTATGGTTTTAGAATATACAAAAATACTGTCTGCATGGTCCACTGTATACGAGTCGGCCATATAGACAGCAGAATAAAATCACAAATAAAAGACGTGGCTCTAAAGAGGCCACCATAATCTAAGATTGTGTGATGTCTGAATGGCTGTAAAAGAGCCAAAAACGTTTAAAAAAGAATAAAAACACTGGCTGCATAGTGCCCAACGAGACAATTTTTTTTTTTTTTTTTTTTTTTTTTTTTTTTTTTGTAACAGTTTAACGTCCCTTTTTAACAACGTGGTCTTTAGAGACGGGAAAGGATGGGGGCAAGGAATGGGAAGGAATTCGGCCATGGCCTTTTGAAGGAAGCATCCCGGCATTCACCTGGAGTGATTTGGGGAAACCATGGAAAACCCAAGTCTGGATGCCCGGACGGGGATTCGGACCGCCGTCCTCCCGAATGCGAGACCAGAACGCTATCCGTTACACCACCACGCTCGGTCCCAACGAGACACGAATTATAACAATATAAAAAGTAACAAAATGACTATGCACGAGTGGCTGTAAAGGGGCCACCCATCCATCTTAAAACTAGGCCGATCTGCCTAAGATTTTAGGAAACAGACCTGCCAATACACAAAACTTTAAAACACGGGCCACATCCCTGGAGTCATTATTTAAAATAAGGGACAGATCGTTGGCTAAGCCAACGTCTGCCCTTAAGTCTGAAAAAAGAACACAATCGGTTAAAATGTGGCGCGCCGTCAAAGGTACGCCACAAGCATCACACTCCGGTGGGTCCTCCCGGCGGAGAAGAAAGCTATGTGTCAGGGGACAGTTTCCTATGCGAAGGCGAGTAAGGAGAATCTCCTCCCTCCTCTCCCGCGGGAAGGAGCTGCTCCACGGCTGAACGGTCAGTTTGACCAGCCGGAGCTTATTATGCTCTACCTCCAGCCACTGCCTCTGCCAAACATCAAAAACAAATCTTTTCCCCGCCGAGGCAAGGTGAGACTTTGGGACCGGATCAAAGTCAATTATGACCTTGTTCCAGGCTAACTTGGCAGCTTCATCAGCTGCGTCATTCCCCCTGATTCCCACATGGCCCGGCACCCAGCAGAATACGACCTCCTTTCCTGAAGATTGAAGGGATTGTAGGGTGTCCTGTATATCTTGGACAAGACGATCTGCTGCGTACATACATCCTAAAGCCTGAATGCAGCTGATGGAATCACAACATATGATGGACTTCATACTGACACTTACCTTCATATGCTGGAGCGAATTCAACATAGCGTAACACTCTGCAGTGTATACGCTGCAAGTTTAAGCATGTATGTGTAAGTGGCTCGAGGGAACACTACGGAGCATCCTACTCCGGTAGCCTGCTTAGACCCTTTCGTATATACCGGGGTAAAATCGTGATGCTATTTTAAAACATCTCTAAAATTCGGATAAAAACATTGTCAGTGGTAAACAGCTTGTTGTACCTTGGCAAATCCAAAATAGTTCTGGGCCTCTTCAAAAACCAGGGAGGAGATTTACTCCAGCCCTGGTGATGATAAGAGGGCAGCTCAAGCCCATACTCTTCTAAAACATCCTTTGTACGGAAGCTAAACGGTTTGGATGCTCATAGGCGGTTGGTATATAGCCTTTAGTAATTTGAGCGAATTACTACGTCGTACACGGGACTACCAGGTGTTGTTGCAATGTGCAAGTAGTGTCGCACCATGAGGAGAGGACGACGGGTGGAAAGCGACGGCTCGCCTGACTCAGCACAGATGCTGACGATTGGACTGGTGCGGTAGGCACACGTGGCAAGCCGTATTCCTGCATAGTGCACACTATCTAAAATGCGCAAATAACTGTCGCGTGCCGAACCATATACTATACAACCGTATTCAAGCCGTGACCGCACAAAGGCTCTATAGAATTGTAGCAGGCAGGAGCGGTCAGCACTCCATGACCCGCCACAAAGCACTTTAAAATGTTAAACGCTTTTAGGGCTCTGGCTTTCACAATTTTAAGATGTGGTAGCCAGCTTAACTTACTATCGGATATGAGGCCCAGAAATCGAATACTTTCGCTAAAACCCAAAACGGTGTTCCTGAGGGTAAAGAGAGGTTCTGGTAAACGGCTACGAGATTGAGTATAAAGTACGCACTGGGTTTTCTAAGCAGAAAATCGAAAACCAGTGCGCACTGACCATTCATCCAACCTGTTCAGCGTGAGCTGCAGCTGACGCTCAGCGCTTCTCAGGCTAAATGATGCACAAAAAAATTAAAAAATCGTCAGCATATACGCAGTACCGTATCGGACTCCTTATTACTGTTGAGATGCTGTTAATCGCAATAGCGAAAAGAATAACACTTGAAATTGACCCCTGAGGAACACCATTTTCCTGGATAAAAACATCGAACACTTTCCTACCTACTCGGTACCGGAAACAACGTTGGGATAGAAATGACTGTATAAAAAAGGGTAGATTTCCCCTAAAATCCCATTCATGGAGTTATTTTTAAAAAAAATACATATCGCCAGGTAGTATCGTAGGCCTTGTCTATATATATAAAAAAACACGCTAACAAGATGTTGGTTGCGAATAAAAGCGTCCTGTATCGCCATTTCGAGCAGGATCAGGTTGTCCAAGGTGGAACGAAACTTCCTAAATCCACACTGAAAGCGACTCAGTAGGTTTCGGGACTCGAGACACCAGACAAGACGGTGGTTCACTATCCGCTCTAGTGTCTTCCCCAAGCAGCTTGTTAAGGCAATGCTGCGATAACTACCTGGCAACAGTTTGTCCATCCCGGGTTTTAAAATGGGTCTTAGCGTTGCTTCTTTCCACGAGTCGGGGAAGTTAAAAATACCTAGAAGGTACTCTTTAGCATCTTTGCTAAGATGCCTCAGCATCTGGTACTGGATCAGGTCTGGTCCTGGTGCTGTGTCCTTGGTGACGTTTAAAGAGGACTCCAACTCCAAAAATGTAAAAGGGGTATTGTACGCCTGAAAATCCGGCAAGTCGTAGCTTAGAATATGTCTTTCGGCAGCAGTTCTTCGTTGTTGAAATCGAGGTTCCAGCCTGGCAGACGAAGTGATAACAGCGAACTACTCTGCCACCAGCTGCGCTATGCTTCGCTCGTCGATGACTACACGCCCCTGATCCAGTAATCCAGATACTGGCGATCGAGAGTACCTTCCAGATATACGGCGGATTGGCTCGCATACTTTTGTTGATGAAGTGGAACGGTTAATGTTGCTCACAAAGTTCTGCCATGACCTTCTCTTGCTCTCCTTAATCACTCGACAGCCTTAGCTCTAGCAACTCTGAACGCCGCGAGGATGTCAGGTGTTGGGTGCAACCTGAACCGACGCAAGGCCCGTCTTTTTCCCTGAATGGAGGAATGATATTCCTCATTCCACCAAGGGACTGGCGTTCTCCGCAACGCTCCTGTGCTACTAGGCATGGAGATATCAGCCGCATGGTGAATCACTTCTGTAAAATGTTTTACTTTCTCCTCGATGGTCTGATGGTATTGAAGAGCCAGTCAGCTCTGCCGAAATTCCAGTTGAGGTGGGTGGTTGTCTTACACGTTCGAACTCTACGTGCAGCCATACGGAGTTGGCAATCGAAGGTGAGCAAAAGGAAAGGTCAATGGCAGAGGACGTACCTGAGACAGTGTTGAAGTGGATCATTTGACCGGTATTAAGGATGTAAGTCTCCTCTTGCCCCAACAATCTACAAATTTCACGACCTCTGGGGCAATCGGTCGTTGAACCCCACAGTACATTGTGTGCGTTATGGTCTCCCAAAAGGAGAAAGGTTCGAGAAATTTTCCGCAATAAATCAGCCAGTTCACCGATATCAACTGGTGATCCCAGCGGTAAATATAAGGAGCATACAGCAAATTGTACCGGTCCATGTATTCCTACTGCTACTGCTTGTAAGGGAGAGGTGAGAGCTACAGGTTCGGAGTGGACAGTGTTCTGGACAAACACAGCCACTCCCCCTTTTGCTCGATCACCCTCGGTATCGTCCTTCCGGTATATGTTTTAATCTCTTAGCACAGGTTGATGTGTTGGTCTAAAATGTGTCTCTACCAGTTTAATTTTCTCCCGCCCGGGATTGAGTGGGTACTGGTCCACTTCTTGCTGAGGAACGGGACCAGGCTCGTCCACCAGCATTTTAGTCTCCATTGGCTCCGAAGATGAGACTAACATCTCCGACTCAGTAAATTCCTCAAACACTTCACTGGCATTTTTCTTCCACTGGCTCTTCTCCAAATTAGTAGGTGGTATGGGAGGAGACGAATATGGCGATTTTACAAACTGAGTCGGGTCTGTTTGTTTAAATTTTGGACCACGGAGCTTCTGGTCACCTTTTACACTGGTAGCAGGTGATACTGCTGCTGGGATCATTGTACGTGGTGGAATATGAGGGGCGGTTACCTTGACCGTTACTGCTGGTGGGGCCATTAAGACTGCTGCTGGAGTGATCGAGGTAGCAGACGTATTGCTACCGACGTCCGCGGTCTTGGATGTCATGACCTTACCGGCTTTTGCACCGCATTTGCACTGACAAGAGAATGTGGTGCTTGTGCTCATGTCTGCAACGGACGTTTGGGCAGCAACACTTTGCTTCCTGACTGGAGCTGAAGCGAAACTACAAGTAGTTGCAAAAACTGGAGCGGCAAGTAATTTGGCCTTCTTCTTAGCTTCCCCATAAGGGATCAGCTCTTTGGTCTTCAGCTGCTGTATCTTGCGCTCCTCAAGATACAGTTGACACTCCCTACTCGAGGCCGGGTGCGATCCGGAGCAGTTGACGCACACCTGTGGTAGCGTACAACAGACACCTGGCTCATGTGCCCACTTGCCGCACTTCCCACAAGTGGCCTTACATGGTGCCGTCTTATGTCCGAACCGCTGACAATGAAAACAGCGCATCAGGTCCGGAACATACCGGCGGACAATTAGGTTTAGATATCCGGCCTTAATATTCTTTGGCAATACTGGACTGTCAAACGTCAGGTCGAAGGTGGCAGTCTTTTCAATACTGCCATTTACCCTTCGTGTGATCTGACGTACCTCGACCAATTTAACTGTTTTCCACTCGTTCAGAAGCTCGTCAGTCCCTAAATAAATGACATCACGGCAGGTGACTATGCCTTTAATGGAATTTAGGGATTTATGGAGTTCGCATTTTACGGCTAACTCCCCGAGCTTCCCGCAATTCAGGAGTTTGATAGCCTGCTGACTATTGGCTGTTTCCAGCAGCAGTGTCCCATTCCTCAACTTTTTAACAGACTTTAGTTATCCCACAAAGCCTTCTAGTCCTTTCGATATGTAAAAAGGTGACACCTTCTCAAATGATCCTTCTGCTCTGTCCATAATAACAAAAGCGTTCGCAAGCGAACAAACTTTTCTGTTGCTTTCACTTTCTGAAGCGGGGGGGGGGGGGGCTATCAACCCTCACCCGCTTCTTTGAACTGCGGCACACCCGTACCACAGATTTTTTTATATTGGTTTTGAGGTTTTGAGCTTGCATTTTGGTCCCACGAGTATAGGAATATAGGATGAAAAGCCAATACAACAAGGGTGCACAGGTGCCTCTGAGGTTGCACTTGAGTGATCTGCCTCTCACCTATTCACCTCCTCGGCACGTGTCTGACCTTGAGGTTGAGGGTTTTTTTTATAGTGGTTTGTACCGTTCTTGCGATCCAGGCGATGAAGCCAACATCACCGTTCTCCAAGGCACACAACGTTCCACCGTCACACCCCACGGTGGTCGTTGAAGCATGGTAGGGGTTTACGGTGTGAGAAACATGCAGCGCTCACAAGTTTCCAGCACGGGCACCGCGGGTTTGCCAAACCCTTACCTGGCACTTGCGTACCAGGCCCCTGCGGGGGTACAATTTGAAATCAACAATATGGACATTTATAAATCAGTTTGTTCCTAAGAAGTTTTTTATGGTTAATAAAAACTTTCCAAGGTTCAATCGGGAAGTGAAACTTTTGCTTAGGAAGCAAAGGCGCTTACATGTCAAAAAAAAGTTCTGGTCGTATATAAAACTTTTCAAAAGGCTCTCTTAAAGTTATGGCGTCAAACGGGGAGTTATCGGAGACTAGTATATAAAAAGTAGAATTAAAAAAATAAATAGTTTTAACAAAGCATTTGGAACAGAAAACGTAGTGCAGATACAGATATTTTTCAATTGTACCGACAATATTTTGGAAGATCACGTTCTTGACATCGTGGGAATAACAAACAAAGGAACGTAAAAACCGATAAGGCTCTCAGACCAGACGGTATTCCTATTAGAATCTACTATAGGTGCGCAAATGAAATTTCGCCGTATTTGATGAAATTATGTACCACCTCCTTGGACCGATATATAGAGAAGGTAACTGGGAAAGCAAACCGTATGCTCTGATCTCTAGGTCGTAATTAAAACAGTGTGTACCGGAAGTTAATTCGATTGTGCAGAAAGCACTGGTGCGAAATCACTCTATTGTTCTTCTGTATGGGGCCCCCAATAAAAAGAGTTAACAGAGGCATTGGAGAAGGTCCAAAGAGGAGCCACCCGGTTCGTAACAGGTGTATATAGCTAGAGGGAAAACGTAAGTGTGATGTTGAAGGACTTAGTTTGGGAAGATCTGGACAGACCTACTTCAGGGTGACAGTAAAAACATATTACTACCATCACGATTAATATCTAGGAATGACTGAGAACAGAAATAAGTGCCAGAACAGAATCTCTTCTATAGTCATTTTTTTCGCGGGAGATTATGGAATGGAATAGGAAGCATTTATCGACCGGGAAAACTTAGAATCCGACAGCAGGAGGTCTCTAGAAACCGCTCCGGCCATGGTTTTCCCAGATCTCTCTAGGCGAACCGGGATGGTTCCTCCAAATAACCCATGGGTACCTCCTGCCATATCCCGTACATCCCTTCCGACTCCGATTGCACATTAGGACAGGTGGAACGCACCCTCCGATACCCACTTTTAGTGAATCGCGGAGGAATAATAATAGTAAAAGTAATAGAAGCTCGGAATGGCGCAAGCAACGATGGACGTAGCTAAAGCCGCCAGTCATGAATGATACTGCAAAAGACTGCTCGGGAGAAAGGCAAAATAATTCTCAAACTATGAAATTGTGGGGCTCAAGTATCACATGGCCATATGGTGGTCTCGTGCATCATTTGTTCTGTTACTGAGTCGGAACTTTAGTCGTTAAGTTCACGACGACGATTTTTGATGAGAATCTCACGGGAGATATTCTGAAATGTAAAACGCCCTGTCTTGGTTCCGCATCGACTTTTGACTGGATAAGGCAGTGCTGACCTGCCATCTATCAGTGTGATTGCAAGTCCGGTGCGTGAATCAGGTAACCGCAGCCTTTGCCGTATCGCTGACGATTCTACCATTGCTGTCAAGACTCCAAAGCGAAACTTAATTTTTCGTCGAACTGTCTGAACCACACACGCGTTTTCCCCCTAATGAACATTTACACAAACAGTAAGGATTCTGTGAAAGAGACACATGTGACTGTGCCTATTAGCCTAGTAGGCTAACAGTTCAATTGGTATATCCGATGCTAAAAATGTGAATATCAACCTCAATGTTAGGAATGAAATAATGTTAACTGTCCTTATTAATATTTCATTTTACCTGGATCACAATCAATTTAAGATAGTTTCATACTTAACTATGATGGGCCCAGCAGGCAATAATAATTAAATCTAATAATGTCAATAGCGGATGTGGAATTAATAATTTGAATGTCTGAAAATTTTGAATTAATTTTACGTGACTCCTGAACGCAGAATGAAAATATGGAGCCAGAAATTTTGAGAGCATAACTAATTAATACAAATTTTTACTATCCATGCATAATATTTCAAAGTCTTCATCTGCGCATTCATCTATCTACAGGAACGGAGTGAAGTATTTTCAAATAAAAGCAATCTGTTATTACGAAATAGATGATTAAGTGCCAACACTCTATGTTGTAAAATAGAAAAGTGTGTACATCTGAGGACTTGTGGGAAAAACGGACGGGTTTGCTAAACAAGTGTAGCTCCACCAAGAAGAAAATATGGTTTACCTTTTCAAAACGAGGTACAGATGTTATTGTGACATTCCATAATCGTTTCAAGAAGACTTGACGTATTTTGGAAGGAGAGAACATTTCCTTCAGACCATGCAGTGTTTTCTCAGTTTTATTTAGCGTTTAACCCGAAGTTCTCTTTCCTGGCCGGTTTTATCTTTGTTTTCGTTTCAGGTACATGGTCTTCTATTTACACGAAGTGACTTTAATATTGACAAGAGGCGGAGTGGCGGCGTCCACAAAGCACTAAACCAAACACGCCTTCTCAGTCCCTTCTCCCCCCACTTATCTTTGTTTGACTATGCTCGCGCGCCCAGCTGCTGTGTGAATTTTTTTTTATGAGATCTACGACAACCGCGAATGTACAAAACTGTTGTCTGTCGCACATTTATAAACGGATTTTCCAGAAAAAATTGTTGGTGAAAGTTATTTTATACTCTTCGTTTAAGCTAGTGTGTAGACGCCCGCAACAGTTTAACAGAAACCACCAAGCCAGTCTACACGTAACGTCTTGACGGACGTTTTACTTGATCAGGTAAAACGTATCACACAAAAAATTGTGTGTGGAAAGTAAAAAGGACATTTTACCTGAACTGAATGAAGACGGACGACTTCTGTAAAACATAGGCAGGAGCGTTGCTTTCCGCCTTGCCTGGCGTTTTCCCTTCAGCTTTAATTACCTCTCAGCTTGTGCAGAACGAAAATAACCGTTATTTTGTTTTTCTTTTTGAAAACTTATTACACGGTGGTTTTTTCGAATTTACGACTGTAGTCACATGATTTGTTTACGGAATTCACTGAGTTTTATCCTAGTAGTCCTTTCATATCGCAAGTTAAGTCAAAGGACTACAGTGACCGAGACAAGAAAATCAAGCATATGCTTTGGTTGATAAATGGAAGGAATTGGATCTTGGAGATACATAGGAAACGGATACAAAAAAATCAATTCTTTCCGTTCAATGTTTCATAAAGGTAAAAAATCGGCACGTTCTGGTGCTGGTGCAAATGATATTTAAAAACCTTCTCTGTGGAATTTCGATCTTCTTTCATTCCTAAATTATGAATAAAACACGAGAGATACAATGAGCAATATAGAGAATGGTTCTGAAATTGAGGTAAGTTGTTAGGTGCTACAAATTAACAGAACTGTGTATAGAGATGTGATTATAAAAATAAAGCAGATTTTGTTTAATAACTAGACTGTAGTAGTGCTAAATACAAAACAAATAATTATTTAATCAAAATTATTTTATATTGTCAAATCCTCCTCAAAGAGTTATGGCGTTGTCCGGCCACTGTCCTGTTCCTTGATTATTAAAGTAGGCTACATCTTGAATGTATCCCTTACACATTTCGCATCTTCCAGATCAAGCACACGTCTTCGTAGTTGAAGGTTGTGTATATTTCCTGGTTTCAACATTCAAATATAGCTTAATAACGTTCTGGAATAAGACGGCTAAGATATTGTTTCGATATTACAATTGTAAACTCAAGATCTTCTTAGAAGCTAAAATCTTAGCAAAGCAGTGAGTCTATCATGGGGTGAGATTCTCCTTCTCACAGTAGTGTCTTGTTTTTGTATTTTTGTTATTATTAATTATAGCAACGTCAAATAAATGTCCGTAACCATTCGTAAATAATTACGCCAATCTTCAGCTTCATGACGTAATTCCCGAAGCAAATTCAATTGAGAAAACCTTTTCCACTTTAGTAACCATCTTCTTGACCATTTTCAATTTTTAATTTCCCCAGACATACGAACTGACTTTTAAAAGTAATGCTAAATTCACGGTTTTAATAAAACTGAGCTAGAGACGGAAGTTAAAAACGTAAGAGTGCGGACATGAGTTCTCAGTCAGTTTCAGCTGACGTCTTGCCTGATCAAGTAAAAAGTACGTCAAAAAGTTAAGTGTAGACTAGCCTTTACAGACAGTGAGAATTCCAATAAGGACTGTTGGGAACTCCGATATCAATTAATAACATTCCATTTAGGTATAATTATGATGTTCTTAATATCAAAGCGTTATATACGCTTTAGTATAATTCAGACAATACTCATAAAATCGGGGTTTTCCCAATAAAACACATTTTCGAGTATACGAATGTTAGATTCACTCGTGACGGTACTGTATCTCAGTGAGTGATTTCAACCAATTGGAGTCTCTGCCACTGCTGTTAAGTGACGTTTAAAGCCATCGATCACAAAGGATCATGTTTCTTCACTCAGCTCAGTCTATTAGAACCTCTGGAAGGGCCAAGTTTTAAAGGAGGGCATGTTGTGGTCACTGTACAGAATAATCAGTGTGAGCTAGAGTTGTGTTGTTCCGCAGTATATGGGACTCTCAACTGGCTTACATTGAGTATCATTACTAATAGTTTAACATAAAACATTTAAGTAGAAACTGCTGTGATTACAGTGTTATCAGACATCGCCAGCTTAAGGACATTGATGCTTTAATCAGTGCAGCCGGTACTTACTTTTCTAGTACTGGATTAGGTATACACTTCGAATAATCATCACTTATACTACTAGTTCAAGCTTCTAAACTGAAAAAAATTTGCACCCCTAAAATCTTTATAAAGACGTTCTTCAACTTTTCAACCCTCAGAACGGATATTAGAGAACGGACTGTAGGCAATAGTTGATCAGATTCGAAGCTTAAACTAGAGAACATCTAGATCATTTTCAGACAGACTCATATAATAAAGCCTCGCTCCAAGTTTCTGATTTGATAAAATTCCTCACAAAAATGTATTGAAAGCATTTTAGCAGCTTATACATGTTACTGGGGAACTGGTACGAGTATATATAAATAAAATCTCTCTATCTAGAAACCCTAGACACTCCGGTGGTATGTCAATTAAGCTTCAGTTGTGATTTGTTAATCATTTGGACGAGAATATGAGAAACAAGGCTTTCCCGGCGTATCTTTGACACGAAATCTTCACAGGTTTGCCACCGGATGATATTTTCAAAGGACAAGTTTTCGGTGGCTTGCTCTGCCGCCATCATCAGGTCCATTGTGCAGAAACTCTGTCACCACGCCATTACGACCACACGGAATTATTATTAATACACTTATTAGCTGTATACTTTGATGTTTTTGGCGGGATACGACTGTCTATAATACTCTTAATTTCTTACTTTATTATTTTTTTATCATATGTAAACTATGTTTTTTTTTTCCTTTTGACGTGGTAGGACTGTATATAATAAACACGTTATCCGACTTTGTTAATATATTTATTGTCAGTACAATTCGTTTTTTGTGACGGGGTTCGACTGTCTGCAATAGGCTGTTTACCGGCTTTGCTCGTTTAATGTACTCACTATCTTAATTTTATTGTTTTTTTTTTTTACACATTTGGTAGTACTAATCCACTTCCTATCCGAATCTATACTTTCTTTGTCTATACAGTCTGGTATTTGAGACGGTGCGGTGTACGTCTATCATTTCCATTTCTTATTTATTTATTTACGTATTATCAGTAAAGTTTAGTGTGTTCGGAGTCGTGGTATCACTGTCGATTGTAAACTCAATACGTGGCTTTATTTCTACATTCTTTCCGTACACTTTGGTATTTCTGGCAATGCAACAGTGAATATCCCTCTCCATTAGTGACTTTGACAATACCACTAGACTCAAGTAGCGAGCCGCTGGAGCCTGTGCTGACGTATTTGTTATCGGTTGGGTGCCCGCTTGTCATGTCGCGAATGTCAGCTTGGGGTAGGGCGTCGTCTTCTTTGCAGACCAGATATTTGAAGGAACGCTATTGTCAGCAGGCATCAGATCCCTACGTTGGCTCAGAAGTAATTGGAAGAACTCGGGGGACCGATGTTCCTAACTAATTGAGGGTTATTCGAAAGGCTGGATGTGCTCTATTACAGTGACTGCCTAATGAATGAGTAGTTAATAATGTTAATACTAACTATAATTTGAACTTTCCCGTGTACCGAACAGATGCATCGGAAAATCATTAGAAGGAATAACGCCTATTGGGTGGTTTTAAGAAAGGAATTGGGTTGATGGTGGGGGTGACAGGTGCTACAAGTGAGAAGCTCGGAATGTGGTTCAGTCGGGTTTCCGTGTCCTGCATCAGAAGAGGACAGAGCTATCTAGCTCTGGCAACAAACCATACTTTTCCGGTCGATATATTAATTTGAAAATATCTGCTTACCGATTGCTACTTTTCAGAGTCTACAACTTGTCTCGGGTGGTATAGATATAGTGCTTCAATAATTAATGACAGAATCTAATGTATTAATCACCTCCATGCGGACGTAATGGTTAGAGTCTCAGTTACGTGTCTTGCGTTCTTCAGGTTCCATCCAGGATGCGACCCGTGGAGATAGATGAACTCAAGTAATTATCTAAATACTTTACTGACCTAGGGAAACGTTAGTCGGGTCAGATAATCATCTTAATTCTTTTGTTTTTCATGGTTAGTGTCCCCGTCCGGGCATCCAGATTTGGGTTTTCCATGGTTTCCCCAAATCACTCCATGTGAATGTGGGGATGCTTCCTTCAAAAGGCCATGGCCTAATTCCTTCCCGTTCCATGTTCCGAGTCCCATCCCGCCTCTAATAACCTCGTCAACGAGGCGTAAAGCCATAAGTAAAAAAATGGTTTTCATCTAATTGATAATTTTTAAACTTAGAAGTATCACATTTATTCTGATGTAATTATATTTTTTAAAGAAATTGCCCTTTGTCATGACAATACGAACCGGAGAAGAAATTGTGAAGATTGTACTTTGTAAGCTAGACATCATTTATAGATAGTTATCCCTTCGATCCAGTATGCAAATGAATGATGAAAAGGTGACCACAATCAACAATAACGCAACAGGTGACAAAAAGGTAAACGTCATAATGTAAGTCCAACATAGGAACGAGAATTTCATTGAATTTGAAAACCAATATGGCACGAAAGCGAATTCCGTTACAATGTTACCATCTCATAACTGGATTAATAGAATACAAGGAACGTTTCGTGTTCATTTTATCTGCACATCAAGATGCATGCAGTTAAATTGTTTTCAGCTATTTGGCGAATCAGGACCAGGAGCCGATCATAATATCGTTTATTAGAAGATATGTATCAGTAAACGTATTACAGCAGGAGAGAAGGAGGTGCTGAGATGATAATAGAAGTACAGTTTTAATGGTAATACTATGTAAAGGAATATTCGTGTATTATTGTGTCCATAAATGTTGTAGTAAATGTGTCCAAGATACGGCGTAGTCATCTGTACGGGATTGTTTTATGGAAATAAAATAACAGCGAGGTATTTAATATTTTTTTTGGAACATTAGGTTTATTTTGTTGTGCTTATATTAATTTTTGTTGATTTAATGTGCGTGATCAAAATTTTCAATTTATTGCTGGTACGGAAGAGCGATTAAACTATTTTTTTCCTCAGTGATTTTTTACGGTCATTTGATGAGACTGCAGTCAGAAAAGTTAAAATTAAGTTCTTGTGCAGAAGATAATACAGAAAATATGGAAAGTATTGGAAGAATTGCTATAGGGTCAGTTAAAAACAAAACGAATTTGTTGGAGAATTTAGTGATGCACCCATTTTGTTAATAAAAGGGGATAGAACCAATATACTGCACTATGAAATGTTAAGTGCGACAATACCACAAAAAGCTGACTTACATGACAATAGCACTCCAATCGAACGAAATGAAAACGTACACAAGGTCCTATGCTGTTAGTTTTGCAAACTTTCACGGAACTGAAACGAAATAAAATAAAATAAACAGATGATGGAACATAAAAAAAAATTGTTTCAGAACTTCAGGAGACTAATCTGTGGAGATATTTCTAAATAATTTGTAATATATGAAAGTCATTTCGATGAGATTACAACGAAGAGGAAGATGAAGGATTGGAGAGCTTTGAAAAAGTAATTTTGTAAAAGGTTAGAGGACTGTAGGAATAATTTTGAGTCAGAAATGTTTTAAATCACCTTTGAGAGAGACTGTCCACATTGACATAGCGGTGGTGACGGGGTGGTGAATGTTCTAGCAGGAAAATACGAAGAGCTGAAACAAATACAGGACAGCATACAGGAGTAAACGGATAGAGTTTTGCGAGGTATGCTGAATCTAAAGCCCACTAACAATCACGTCACAGGATAAACGGAAGGACAAGGATTAAGTAAGGAGGGTGAACATAAAGAACAAATTTCCACTGACTGGAAACAGTAAGAACATCGTTTCGAGAACTTAAGGACACTTTAGGAAGTGGAATTTCACATTCTACGAATACAGTTTTCACGAATGTGGAATTAAACTTGCCATAGTTTGGTGCAAGAAGGGAAATACTCCACGAAACTTCCTCATCTATTTAGCTAAGTATATTAGAGATAACCATCCGCAATCCATTCAAAATTTTGGTTATCAGTGAAGTATTACTCATCCAGGGTATGGTTTGGCTAAACGTGACATGTTTTCTATATACAACGCACCAGGAATTCAAGGCATTGTTTTAAAAAATGTACGAGTCGACGCAACAGAAAGCAACTAGGAGAATAAAATTTACTATGGTAAATAAGATGAACCACAAGTTGGCGAGCAGAGTATTTGTCAAGGGTAACTGTATAGTCCCAATATCTGTATCAGACGATGTCGAAAACGGAACTCTAACAGTAATCAAGGCAAATTTTCCAGAGAACATACGAAGTCATCTAAACCCAGTGATGATTACATTAGTGGCTGCACTGCTTGATATTATAAGAAACATAGACTCAATTGATGCATCTAACCTATGTTACAAGAATGGGCCAACGGTGAAAGATATCAAAATCGGGATAGAGAAAATTTGCGGAAAACTTTCTACCAGAATAGTGGGCACGCTATCTTAACCGAGATAACAGGAAAAATTATCAGGGTGGAAGAAATCAAAATGAGGTTCGCCGGACTGTTAATTGAATCAATTAGCGAGGCTTACAACGGAGGATTTTTTTTTATTTTTTTTGTAACTGCTTTACGTCTCTTTTTAACATCGAGGTCTTTAGAGACGGGAAAGGATGGGGGGCAAGAATGGGGGCAAGGAATGGGAAGGAATTCGGCCATGGCCTTTTGAAGGAAGCATCCCGGCATTTGCCTGGAGTGATTTGGGGAAACCATGGAAAACCCAAATCTGGATGCCCGGACGGGGATTCGAACCGCCATCCTCCCGATGCGAGGCGAGAACGCTAACCGTTACACCGCCCCGCTCGGTACAACGGAGGAGCCTCTCATAAAATTTACCTGGCGATTTCGAAGCAGGAAGAAGCGAAGCATTGCAACTAGAATTCCAAAAAAACATCACAATGAAGCAAGAGAGGGTACACTCATGTTTGGGAGAGTATTAAAATTGTCTGGGGTAATTTGGTGTAATGGAAGAGAGAAGGTCCCGAAGGAACCCTGCAAGATGCAGACACGATCACAAATGTGCAGCCCCAAACAGTCTTAAGGTGTTTCCACTTACCAGTTAGAGTTTTAGGCATGTTTTATGTGACTCAGGGTCCAAAGTGACAGCAGCTACGTTAAATTTTGTACAGAACCTCCAAACAACTGAGAAATAGAGTTGTAGCAGCGGAAGGCGAAAACTTAATTCCAGCTTTTAGCACTAAGGAAAATAAGATAAAAAAAACAGATTATGCTTCGTCTAAAATATACACAGCGAGAAAAATATGTAGGTAAAACCGGGAGGTGTCCAACCCTCACTGAAGAGAGTTCTTGAAATAGATTCATTGCGACCGCCTACGAAACTCAAAGAGTTGTGTAAGTTTTTTGACATGTGTGCGTATTACAGAGACAGCACCCAGATATTACAAAAGAGGTCTACGATTAACGTGACGTAACAACTGAAGAATCATAACAACCTTTTGTGAAATATTTTGTTAATTGTTGACTTGAACTTTTGAGTATTGCAATTTTCCAAGACAAAAATCTCCCAAGCTTTCATATAGTACTTGTCGGCACCCTACGCTCAGTCTGGAGAACAAACATCGGACACAATAAATTATCAAAGGCAATGGAGATGTGACATAACTTTTGTTTTTTGTGCCAACTATAGGCTGATCTTAAATTATGACATCCTCTGTTGACCTACCTTTCTGGAATTCAAACCGTTGCTGATTTAGATCTTTCGGTAATCTGAATCAGTATATCCTTTTACACAACGGTCTCTCTTTTAATTGGTATTTATAACTTAGGTAGTAAGGGTGTTAGAATAATACAGGATTTCTCCGTTTATTAACCCCTTTTTTATTTCCTTGAATTCCCGAGCGCACTCGGTGGTCATTCCCACAATTTATGCTTACGGTGGAGACGAGGGCAGGATGCGCAAATATATATTCCTGCGCAAACCGGCTATATATATTGGCTAACCTCCTAAAAATTGTGCATCTGTAGCCTATTATGTGTTGTAAAAAAATTTCTAGATGTTGCGACCTCCTTGGGATTTGGTCTTAAGCCTTCAGGAGTTAAAGTGTGCCCCATAAATTCTATTTATGTCACAGAAATTCGCATTTCCCAATATCAGAGTGCCCTCCTCTCGTAAGTACTCACAGTACCCAATTTACAGTTTCTAAATGTTCCTCAAATTTACCACTAGCCAGAAAGAGATCATGTACATATGCCCACACCTTTTGGTACAATTCAGGAATAGGGACGTAGGAATTTCCATAATGAATTCCGAGGAGACGGTTTTCAGCCCAAAAAATAGAACCAGAAAGTGATAAAATTTCCCTTCAAGTAGAAATGCAGTCAGCTTCCGCGATTCAGACTCTCGCTGCAATCGTCAATATCCCGAATTAAGTTAAAAACTTTTCACCCCTGACCATGTGAAACACACAATTCATATTAGGTGGCTCATACCACTGGCTTAATAAATACCGATTTAGGATCCTGGCATCGATAAAAAGGCGAACCCCATTTCTATCCTTAAGTACAACAACCAGCGGGACTGAGCACAGAACAGTGGGAATCCCAGATGACGCGCCTCACCCTGCAGAACAGAGACGCATGGCAGCTGGTGCGGGCCCTCAAGGAACCAAGGGACCCAAACACAGCCATTAACGGATCCGACGGACCATGTTACCTACCAATGACAAAGGCAGAGATTCTGGCTGAACACTTTGCTGCACAGCACACTGAAGTGGAGTACAATCTAAGTGAGGCAGAATCACTGACGGCTGACAACATCAAAGAGACAGCTGAAACAATACTATCCGCTCCGCCCAAGGATGAACCTGAGCTCGCCACACCCGGGGAAGTACGAGCAATAATCCGGAAACGTAACATAAACAAGTCACCAGGCACAGACAAAATAACCAATAAGCATCTAAAGAAACTGCCAACCAAGGACCTAGTCTTGTTAACTAGAATCTTCAACGCTTGTGTGCCCTGTCGGTACTTCCCCAACAACTGGAATATCGCCAAGGTCACGGCCATCCCTAAACGCGGGAAGGACCAGAGACTTCCGGCCAACTACAGGCTTATCAGCCTACTCCCCTCCACCTCTAAGGTACTTGAACGGCTAATTCTGAAGAGAATAAACACCAGCCTAGAGACGGAAAAGACCATACGGAAGGAACAATTCGGGTTCCACAGCCGTGTTGGTAGCATTAGCCAACTCATCCGATTAACTGAAGACGTTTTCAGGGGATTAATATGAGGAACTTGGCGGCCGCTGTGTTCTTGGATATTGAAAAGGCATATGACAAGGTGTGGCACGCCAACCTGATAACAAAGCTAAGAACACAGACGACCGTCCGTCACTGCTACGATCAGTTAATCGGAAGCTACCTCAGCAACCGAAGGTTCTTCGTCTCCATCGATGGCCAACGATCTGACACCTACCCAATCCCGGTGGGAATCCCACAGGGATCTCCCCTGGCGCCTGTTCTCTTCAACGATTACATCAACGACGCACCGGTGGCGCCAAGGGTAAAAATTGCGCAGTTCGCGGATGATACCACCGTTTATACAACAGGATGCAAACATGTAGTAAACATAAATCGCCTGCAAAGGAGCCTCGACCTTTTAGAAAAATGGTGTAGAATCAACAAAATAAAGGTAAACCCTTCGAAATGCGCAGCAGTGTACTTAAAAAAAAAAAAAAAAATTCTCGCTGTAGCTTCTGTCTATAATATTCACTGCCGTTCCTTCATTCAGTCTGTTTCTCGTCCTACCGCGTCTCTTTTGGAAAACGAAACAAAATATGACTTATTATTATATTTGGCTTCAGTTATTGTAGCCAGCTTACAGTTGTAATCTATCACCAATTCTGGTTTATTCGGAAGTCCATTTCTGTTATCTAACTAGACATTCAATACCATCTATCTTTCAGGGAATCCAGAGTACTCAGTTCTTCGGCCTGACAAAGGTCACTGATCCGCTCATTCAGACATGACTTTTTGGTAGGTCTCCACAACTTTTGCACAGTACGAATTTCTAATTTATCGCCCTCACCCTTTAATTGCCAGTGATCTTTGGCAAATTAAAGTAATCCGAGATATTACTTAGCCAATAAACTTCAAAAATAAGAGGAAGCTTAAGAAATAGTATCACCAGCCGATTGGTAGTAAACTCAATTCCGTTTGACCCGAAGGACAAAATCATCTGCTCTTTGACTCTCTTTCCACTACCCCCTATTGCATCAGTTGTAGTTATTCCATTTATTAGCAAAAAACTAATCTTTCTGTTGTGTGAGTGTAGACTTTCCCGGCGTATAGATGCAACAAAATCCTCTTGGGTGTCCAGTCGGATGGTGTATAAACACGACTCGTTGAGTCGAGGTGGTGACAATGAGCTTGCCACAGCTACTAGATACCTGATGACAACAGCATAGCCAGCTGTCGAAACTTCGTGTTTTTACAACACCATCCAGCTGGACACCCGGGAGGATTTTGTTTAATCTTTCTATTGCTTCCAGTGCTATAAAATATTATTTTGACTACGCATTTATCTCACGAACAATGTCTTTCAAAACCATCGTTACCATGCCACAAATTTCCACTTCAATTTCGTGACATCCAACCCACTCACGAGCCTTCCTAGCTCGCTTGCTTGCATTAAATGGTCTACAGGTTGATTGCAAGAAACGGAATTCATTTTCTTGACTAGCCTACACCAAGTACTTCCAGCCACGACCGTCGCTGCATCGAGACTGAGATGTAGTTATCCCTCCGCAACGGTTTCCATTTTATCGGTGGAATTTTTCTCTTAACAAGTCACCACGCTCTGTAGCTCATGCAAAATGGGGTAAACCACCATAACTTCGCCACCTACTCGCAACGGAATGAACATACTCACCCAAATCTCCATGAAAATTCAGTATTTTTCTAGTCCACAAAACCTCTTTAATAATAAGCTATAAAGTTCTAATACTACACCATTAACTTAGCATCCGTTGTTCAAGATATTTTGGATGAAATTGACAGGGGAGGACAAATTGATAGTGCAGCACTAGATCTCTCTAAAGCATTTTACAAAGTGAACCATAAAATGATGTTAAGAAAGGTAAAACCATTAGAGTGGGTGACTTGCTGTGTAGAATAATTCTTAAAAGGTAGAGAGTAAAAAGTTGTGGTAAGAAATGCAGTATTAAAAGTAGTGAAAGTGAAAATGGGAGAGCAACAGGGAAGTGTATTGGAATCATTGGTATCCATTATTA
>JARYHS010013094.1:0-12996 GCA_031002005.1 Vandiemenella viatica | reverse complement strand
GTAATGCAATGCTGGATCCGCCTTTTGGCAATATCATTGGGGGATATTTCATTCAGAGCGATCTATATTTCAGATTATTCATTTCCGTAAGTCAATGCATGAAACAAAACTGGAATTAAGCTCCTCCCACTGACGATTCCATAATCGGCGAGGTAGTTCATCAACCTTCCCCTACCTTTCAATAACACTTTAAATAAATTCAGATCGTAAAACCTATCGCAAAAGTTTTAACTAACGGAATGCATTAAAGCGAGGCAAAAAATAACCCCTAAGGCTCCGTTCTAGTTTTTACTACAACTGAGAAGCTTAAAACTTTAACGATCATTATTTACATACTGGTTTTGCTAATGCCTTCCGATAATATATCACTCATCATGTGGTCTGTGGAGAAACCAACGAATAACAATTTTCGAGGAGGTAGAATGTTTAGTACTACGAAACTACAGAAACAAGAGATTATTTCGGAAAAGATTGAATGAAACAGTCTTCCTAGACAGCATTGTTAACAAACTGACGAGTAGGTATCTAGCTTGAACGGGGGGGGGGGGGGTCTCCTGTGGTTAGCGTTGTGATTTTCTGAATATGCGGTTCAAGGTTCAAATCCACATATTTCATATTCTTTTAAATTTTTTTCCCCTTTTATAAGTTCCGAACCTACACTATGCTTATGCAGTATTATATATTCTTGATTCCTTCCAAACTGCCTCAGGGAATAAGATTCATAACGAATCTCTTATAACCGAAAATATCAAATGATTTTTAACCAATTACAAACATGAAAGTAAACACTTTTGCGGCGGCAGCGCTGAGAGAAAGCTACTCTGGTTCCCAGCCACGCCGAAATCAGATCGTCTGTCCCATTTCCAACTGTACACGTTTATCGAAAATAATCATTTCACAGCAGAACGAATTTCACGTGTCAGAAACAATTAATTTATCGTTGGAATTATGTCTCTAATTTTAAGCCATGTCTATCTTTAATTCTGTAGGTGGTCTATAATGATCATACACCGTCGTCAAGGAAAACAAAAATATAATGTAAAAACATGAAAGGAAATTGCATAGAACCAAATATTAGTACTGTAACAAATTAAATGACCATTGTCACTCAATAATTTAGGACTAGCATCAATTCTTTTATTGCTGGTATAAGTAAAGAAAGTTAATTGAGAATCGGGATTGAAGCAGTGAGTTCTAAAATTACTGCTTTACTGCGTAGCGATCCTGATACCTGCGGGATTTAATAACTCATTACTTTATAAATCATACAATTTTTGTGTTATTCTTTGTTTGCGATTACTTCTGTATCTACATCTACATCTACATATATACTCTGCAAATCACAAAACAGTGAGTGGCAGAGGGTGCTCAGCTACCAAACCTAATCTCTTTGTTGTGCATTCCAATCCCTAATGGTACGAGGAAGAAAAGAATTCATATAAGAATCAGTGCGGCACCTTATTTCTCTAATTTTATCTTTCCTGTCATTCCGACCCAAATAGGTTGGTGGACGAAGTATTTCACTACACTCGTAAGTGAAAGTAGGAGTACGCATGTTTACCAATAAGTTTATACGAAACGTGCGTCGTCTATCTACCAGAGACTCCCAGCCTAGTCTACTAATCAGTTTTGTGACGCTTTCATAAGGACTGTAGCAAGTGGTCACGAATCGAGCGGCTCTTCTCTGTACTTTCTCTGTACTCTCAATCAGCCCCTTACGAAACGGATCCCAGATGGCACAACAATAGTCCAAATGTGGACGCACAAGAGATTTGTACGCTATCTCCTTTGTTTGTAAAATAACATAAATAGATGCCACCATTTGGCGAAGAAGGATGTCGCCACTCGTGTGAGTGTTCTTTAGTCTCGTGTGTGAAGTAGAACGGTGACGTTTCATCACCCGTGATAGTCGAATCCAAAATAGACTAAGCCACAAAAATTCAAACAAACACAGCCTACCGGTAAAGAAAGTTCGACAGTGCCTTAGGACCGGAGGACCGAGCGTAGTGGATGAGCCTTAACGCTCTGGCCTCGCATTCGGGAGGAGGCGGGTTTGAATACCCGTCCGACTATTAGAGGCGGACAAGGACTAGTAGCAAGGATTTCACCAATGGCCTTTAAGGAATCATTCCAGTATTCACATAGAGTGGTTTGGGGAAACCGTTGAAACCCCAAATCTGGATGGCCGGACTAGGATTCCAACCTGTGTCCTCCCGAATGAGAGGCCAGAGCGTCACAGCGTCTACAAGAATGCGTGTGTCGAATGGTGATGAGGTAGAAAATTGTATAATTGTTCAGCCCTTAAAACGATGTATACATTGAAGAAAGTAAATTGAAACTTTGCTTGGGAGACCTTAGATTTTGGATTTCCCTCTTACAGTTAACATGGATTACCATTGTATTTTTAATTTCCAGCTGTGACTTGCAGTCTTAAGTTGGATACTAAAACTTTAGCCGAATTTGCTGCTCGTGATGAATTATTACGTGTATTATTTGCGTATATAAAGGTGTTCTTCTTAGCCGAAGGAAATAGGAAAGTTCACACTTATTTCCTCCTGCAACGCTGCCAAATCTACTTCCTCCAAGGTTGTCACGATTTCTGACTTCTGGCAGTGCTCCGGAAATTCCTATACAAGGAATCGTGTCTCATAGCTAGGCGATATCATAAGAAGAGACACATTGCCCAAATGGAAAATAATTTTTCTTCCACGTCTCATATTTTTATTTAACTAATTTTTTTTCTGTTTTTAACAGTTTGATTCTTAATACAGATTATCAATAACTATTCATTCACGAGATTTTATATCTATATATATCTTCACTTTGGTAATATAATGGACGAAGCACGTCTGTTTATATAGGCGGAGTGGCTGAACGGTAATGCGCTAACCTGTGGAGCTGTTGATTCTTGGTTCGATCCCACTTGCGGTTGAATATTTTTTCATTCATTATTTCCTTTTCACTTGTTGCAAAATACGTATCGTATGTATATACGTATAAAAAACTTATTATATCTTACGGCAAATTGTTTGAAAATAAATTCTAATATCAAGCGCGAATACACTTGTCATCGGATGTCTCATTCCACTAATGTAGCAGCATCTTTAGTTGTTTGTCGTGAAGACAGATTCATTTAGCACTCCACATGAAAAACTTGTTGTTAGCAGTTTATAGCCAACATCGACGATAAAATGTGTGTATTTGGAATTTAAAATACTGTTCAGCCAATATAATCTGACGAATTTACTGCATTTTAGTGCCGTAAAGGCAGGGAGTACTTTTGGAGTTGTTCATGGGAACCTGCAAGATTAATCACTGCTGTTTAATTTCTCGCTTGATCCGACAAAGAAGCTATTATTTTTAATTTATTTTTTAATTTTGGATCTGTGATTTCAATACGTTGTGAGTTAGGAATTTTTTTTGTAAATGCCTCTTCAAGTATCTAGAATTTTCTCAAACACGGCTAGTTCTTGGAGTCTGGCGCAAACACAGTAAACATCTGTATCCAATGGTATCGCTGTGAAATTCTCCTTCTAAATGCCAATTTCATTTCTAAGCTAGATGTGAAACTACAAGGCTGTTAGTTGCACATAGCTGCTCTTTTTTTTTAACGGTAATTATATGGTATTTTCCCTGACGCCTTGGAGAGGCATTTACAAAAATTTCCTAACTCACAACATATTGAAATCACAGATCCAAAATTAAAAAAATTAAAAATCATGTCTTCCTTGTAGGATCAAGCAAAAAATTAAACAGCAGTGATTGGCTAAACAGTATTTTAAATTCCAAATACACACATTTTATCGTCGATATTGCCTATAAACTACTAACAAAAAGTTTTTCATGTGGAGTGCTAAATGAATCTGTCTTCACGACAAACAACTAAAGATGCTGCTACATTAGTGGAATGAGACATCCGATGACAAGTGTATTCGCGCTTGATATTAGAATTTATTTTCAAACAATTTGCCGTAAGATATAATAAGTTTTTTATACGTATATACATACGATACGTATTTTGCAACAAGTGAAAAGGAAATAATGAATGAAAAAATATTCAACCGCAAGTGGGATCGAACCAAGAATCAACAGTTCCACAGGTCAGCGCATTACCGTTCAGCCACTCCGCCTATATAAACAGACGTGCTTCGTCCATTATATTACCAAAGTGAAGATATATATAGATATAAAATCTCGTGAATGAATAGTTATTGATAATCTGTATTAAGAATCAAACTGTTAAAAACAGAAAAAAATTAGTTAAATAAAAATATGAGACGTGGAAGAAAAATTATTTTCCATTTGGGCAATGTGTCTCTTCTTATGATATCGCCTAGCTATGAGACACGATTCCTTGTATAGGAATTTCCGGAGCACTGCCAGAAGTCAGAAATCGTGACAACCTTGGAGGAAGTAGATTTGGCAGCGTTGCAGGAGGAAATAAGTGTGAACTTTCCTATTTCCTTCGGCTAAGAAGAACACCTTTATAACGCAAATAATACACGTAATAATTCATCACGAGCAGCAAATTCGGCTAAAGTTTTATTATCCAACTTAAGACTGCAAGTCACAGCTGGAAATTAAAAATACAATGGTAATCCATGTTAACTGTAAGAGGGAAATCCAAAATCTAAGGTCTCCCAAGCAAAGTTTCAATTTACTTTCTTCAATGTATACATCGTTTTAAGGGCTGAATAATTATACAATTTTCTACCTCATCACCATTCGACACACGCATTCTTGTAGACGCTGTGACGCTCTGGCCTCTCATTCGGGAGGACACAGGTTGGAATCCTAGTCCGGCCATCCAGATTTGGGGTTTCAACGGTTTCCCCAAACCACTCTATGTGAATACTGGAATGATTCCTTAAAGGCCATTGGTGAAATCCTTGCCACTAGTCCTTTTCCGCCTCTAATAGTCAGGACGGGTATTCAAACCCGCCTCCTCCCGAATGCGAGGACAGAGCGTTAAGGCTCATCCACTACGCTCGGTCCTCCGGTCCTAAGGCACTGTCGAACTTTCCTTACCGGTAGGCTGTGTTTGTTTGAATTTTTGCGGCTTAGTCTATTTTGGAGTCTACTATCACGGGTGATGAAACGTCACCGTTCCACTTCACACACGAGACTAATGAACACTCACACGAGTGGCGACATCCTTCTTCGCCAAATGGTGGCATCTATTTATGTTATTTCACAAACAAAGGAGATAGTGTACAAATCTCTTGTGCGTCCACATTTGGACTATTGTTGTGCCATCTGGGATCCGTTTCGAAAGGGGCTGATTGAGAGTACAGAGAAAGTACAGAGAAGAGCCGCTCGATTCGTGACCACTTGCTACAGTCCTTATGAAAGCGTCGCAGAACTGATTAGTAGACTAGGCTGGGAGTCTCTGGTAGATAGACGACGCACGTTTCGTATAAACTTATTGGTAAACATGCGTACTCCTACTTTCACTTACGAGTGTAGTGAAATACTTCGTCCACCAACCTATTTGGGTCGGAATGACAGGAAAGATAAAATTAGAGAAATAAGGTGCCGCACTGATTCTTATATGAATTCTTTTTTTCCTCGTACCATTAGGGATTGGAATGCACAACAAAGAGATTAGGTTTGGTGCTGAGCACCCTCTGCCACTCACTGTTTTGTGATTTGCAGAGTATATATGTAGATATAGATACAGAAGTAATCGCAAACAAAGAATAACACAAAAATTGTATGATTTATAAAGTAATGAGTTATTAAATCCCGCAGGTATCAGGTCGCTACGCTGTAAAGCAGTAATTTTAGAACTCACTGCTTCAATCCCGATTCTCAATTAACTTTCTTTACTTATACCAGCAATAAAAGAATTGATGCTAGTCCTAAATTATTGAGTGACAATGGTCATTTAATTTGTTACAGTACTAATATTTGGTTCTATGCAATTTCCTTTCATGTTTTTACATTATATTTTTGTTTTCCTTGACGACGGTGTATGATCATTATAGACCACCCACAGAATTAAAGATAGACATAGCTTAAAATTAGAGACATAATTCCAACGATAAATTAATTGTTTCTGACACGTGAAATTCGTTCTGCTGTGAAATGATTATTTTCGATAAACGTGTACAGTTGGAAATGGGACAGACGATCTGATTTCGGCGTGGCTGGGAACCAGAGTAGCTTTCTCTCAGCGCTGCCGCCGCAAAAGTGTTTACTTTCATGTTTGTAATTGGTTAAAAATCATTTGATATTTTCGGTTATAAGAGATTCGTTATGAATCTTATTCCCTGAGGCAGTTTGGAAGGAATCAAGAATATATAATACGCATAAGCATAGTGTAGGTTCGGAACTTATAAAAGGGGAAAAAAATTTAAAAGAATATGAAATATGTGGATTTGAACCTTGAACCGCATATTCAGAAAATCACAACGCTAACCACAGGAGACCCCCCCCCCCCCGTTCAAGCTAGATACCTACTCGTCAGTTTGTTAACAATGCTGTCTAGGAAGACTGTTTCATTCAATCTTTTCCGAAATAATTTCTTGTTTCTGTAGTTTCGTAGTACTAAACATTCTACCTCCTCGAAAATTGTTATTCGTTGGTTTCTCCACAGACCACATTGATGAGTGATATATTATCGGAAGGCATTAGCAAAACCAGTATGTAAATAATGATCGTTAAAGTTTTAAGCTTCTCAGTTGTAGTAAAAACTATAACGGAGCCTTAGGGGTTATTTTTTGCCTCGCTTTAATGCATTCCCGTTAGTTAAAACTTTTGCGATAGGTTTTACGATCTGAATTTATTTAAAGTGTTATTGAAAGGTAGGGGAAGGTTGATGAACTACCTCGCCATTTGGAATCGTCAGTGGGGAAGTGCTTAATTCTAGTTTTGTTTCATGCATTGACTTACGGAAATGAATAATCTGAAATATAGATCGCTCTGAATGAAATATCCCCCAATGATATTGCCAAAAGGCGGATCCAGCATTGCATTACTCTGTCCTGGGATGAGATTGCTGCCAGATTGTGCAAAAAGACTGACAGAACATGACAGCGCTGTCCACATTTAATGCAAAGACTGTACAAGTATATATAGAAAATTAATGATTATGCATTCTTTAAGAAGTAGGAATATCCTCTGAATGGATATTCCATACGAGCCGTTCACGGAAAGGTTGCGCGTTCAACGCTGTGTGTAAACAGCCCTATTTCCTCATGATGATCCTACCACACATCACTTGCCGAGTGTAACTGAGACAAACTATAAATCCTTATAATGAATTACAATGTGGTGCTTGATAGTGCTATCGTCATCTATCAGCTGACACGTAATTTTTTAAAGTTTTCTATTAACAAAACATTACGAAAAAATAAGTGTGACTATTTCTTTCTGTTATGATATTTATCTTGAGATAAAAATTTTAAAAAAATTAGAAACTGATAGATTTTTGTTTAGAATAAATGAAACGTAGGATATTTATAAAACCACTCTTCTTTCTCATAGTCCTCGTGGATGTTGTGACGTCTATATACTGGCTATCGTTTTTCCACAACTATGAGGAAACAAACCTTTTACTTTACACTTTGGCGAAATGAATGATCGCGAACAATTTATACTTTAAGACTAGATTGTTACAAATTTCAGTATCCACAACATGATTGTATTTACTTTAGCCTCAATTCTGCATTCGGGTAACTTTTTCCCGCGACACGACTCGAACCGTGGAACCGTGGAACCACTTACCGTCCCATCGCGTCAGGCTTACCAGAGACGGAAGATAAGATGAGGTAGCTACAACGCATAAACACCTTGGCATTATCTTTCCTCGTTCCTGAAAGTTATTGTTTATTTCCCGGAATTTTAGATTAATTAATAGCTGAACGATGGGTGAAGGGTAAATTTCATCAGTGGCACTAGACAGTAGTCAATTCACACTCAAAAATTCTGTTTAAATAAAAATTCTCGAAATTACTCAATGGAATGAGAAATGGCGGCCATTTCTCAAATATCGTCGCCGAATTCGGTTACCTTTTTAGAATACAGCCTCTTCCGTGCCTTTGAAATAATAGTGACTTTATTGAAGAATAACAACGAATTTCGATTTCCCAATAGATACAGGCAGAAATTTGTAATTTCAACTTCCCAATAGGTATAAAATATGTTTTCACTGTCCCAGTGTACGGGTAACCCAAGAAAAACATAGCGCATCATTTAACCACTTTTGCCCTCGGCTGACTCGAACCGTGGAACCGCAAGACATCGCACCTCGTAGCTTCCGGGATCAGCATCCCCGAACCTGAGCCAATTACAGCACCATAGCGTCAGGCTTACCAGAGACGGAAGCTGTGGTAGGTGACACTAATAACGAGCCAGGCATTATCTTTCCTCGTTCCTGGAATTTACTGTTTATTTCTTGGAATTTTAAATCTAGGAAATAAAATTAAAGAAACTTTTCATCAATGGTGATATGCGTCAGAATTAACTTTTAAAATTTCTGCACTTCTTTAATAACGTATATTCTTCTTGTGCTACGGTTAACGATTTTGCCCCTTACCGCAAACCGAATTTTTTACGGACTCCCGGAGATAGCGGTCAACGCGATAGGACAGGGAAGATAACTCCATGCCACGAATAATGCCCAGTTTGGGTTATGCATCAATTATATCATTAGCTATCACTAGTCGGAGCAGCATGTTTTTAAATACGGTAGCTTTGAATTTTACGTTCTTCTTCGATGAGAATTTTTTTCGTAAGAACAGCCACTTTCCATTTCATTTCTCATTTGCTTCCCAATACCACAGGCTAGAAATTATCGTTATCGCACAATAAGGACATTAGCTAAAAAAAACTTTTTCGCCCAATAGACACATTAGTTTGATTTAGTTCCTCGATTATTTTTAAACAGTTATCATTACGTATTACATCTATGATCAATCGCCCGACTTTGTTATGAGCACTAGAAAAAATGGGGAATGTTGAGTGACAGAAACCTATACGGTGAAGTTAAATTTAATAGAAAAGTATCTTTCAAATGCTACTCACGCATGCTGCGTTGACAGTGTCTCACGTCAGCCAGAACATTAATGTTATGATTCTTTTCTATTGTTCCACGCTAAGTATGTTCGAGAAACGACAGAACTAAAAGAATTACTTTTACAGGCAAGCATTCTTACAAGACCACTGCCAAAATTATTAAATCCGAAATCTTGTTACGTGTTATATATTTGACTGAACTATTAGATAAGTGTGTACTGCTTCCAAAAATTATAATACACAGCAAACGTTGAATATTAACGTAAATTTCGAATTATTTTAAGTTGTTGTAGACGGGTATAAAATCTGCATTTTGATGTTATCCAGTACTTGCTAAAAACCAGCATTTTGTTTGAGATTGGTAACTTTCGTGTTATGTGTGAACACTTAATAACTGTAAAATGTCTTTAAAACAGTAAATGAAACGTATTCGATGTTCCTATAAGTCTTTTATTGCCGAAATGTAATCACTATTTCGGTTTATGAAACAAAAAATCGGAAATGTATTTCGTTTTATGGGAGGTTTATGTGGCTCAATTTTAATAGTCGCAAGACTGTACTACCTCCAGGGTATAGTACTGTCTTCGTAGATGTGTATAATGGGTTGAATAAGTCCCAGGAGGAAATGTAGCGATGTGCAATCCAGGTCGTTCGGATTAATATGAGCATGGTAGTACAACGACATATCAACGTAACTTGCAATATTTTCAGTTAGTACATTAACTTTGGCTGTAGGATTCAGAATACGACCACTTATAGATTGTATTAAGGCAATCAAGTCTTTGTAAAGTTTGGTTGTCTCAACATCGTTGCTTTCAAAAAGTTTATTCACCGGTTGGACCTCTTGCACTATTGGCTTGATATAAATCAAATATAGATGGTTTGTTGGGTCATTATACATAGTGTACAACATTTCCGCCATATAACAATGCTCATTTTCTCTGGCAATTTGAAACAAACGTTTTAACTCGTTCCATTGTTACAAAGTACGACACACGGCTGGCTCTATAGAGATCCATCTAGTGTTGCATAACTGAGGAATCTTTAAAGGCTCTGATCCACAGTTCATAGTTTTATATAAATCTTTGTAACAAATCTGTCGCTTCGATGAATGACTAAACCAGTTATATGTTTCACGAATCAGAAAATCAATATTCCTGGGTAAAGTTTCTTCCGATGCATGCGACATAGCTAATTGCAACGAATGGCAGACACAGCGTACTAATATTAAATTTTAATTATTGGTTTCATTTTTAAGCAATTTATGAACACAGTTGTTGGTTCCTGTCATGACAGAGGCGTTACCTGTACCAACGCCGATTAATTTTTTGGTGCTCAAATGTAATCCAGAAAGCAATGACTTTAAGCCATTCACTTTGCTGTTAGCTGTTCCATCCTCAAGTTCGACTAATCCCAAAAAGGTAGAAATGATTTTGTTCAACGATTTGCTGAAATATCTGACTGGTACTCCTAATAGTTTGCTCACTGAAGAATCCGTCGATTCATCAATTAATAAACTGTATTCCTGATCTCCAATGTCATCTACTAATTCTCGATAAAAATGTGGAGCCAATACGTTCTTGATTATAATTGTGCACTTTGTTCTATGTAATCGTAATTTAGCACTTTGGCTATCGCTGAATGTTTCTTTACACATTTGTGATAAATAGTCAGTGGCCAAAATAGAAGCATGCTCACATACAAATATAGCTAGCGTACTTTCAGCCTTTTGCGCGTTCAAGTTTTTTTTTATTTTAGAAAACTCAATTTTTGTCTGTCCTTTTAATAGTTCCAAAGCTTTTATGTGTTTTGAAGATGAAAGATGTTGTTTTAAACAATATATTTTATCCACAATATTGCACTTGCAATACTTACAGTATGCTTTTGTGGAGTCGTTTTCGACTGGTTGAAGCCACTCTTTAAACTCTGACATCACACTTTGAACGATAATGCTGGCTGTACTTCGTGGTCATTGTCACAATTTTACCAGTGAACTCTTGTCACTAATCCAGCATCACCACCACACATGAATTAGTTGTAACAAACAAAATGAACAAATACAATCTGCATGTACATTTAGACTTCCGGCACTGAACTACCGGGATTCCTCTATCCAATGACAGTGAACGGCACAGTATATACAATAAGTATGACATTCCGACACTAGATGGCAGGTCAATGCTGTTAAAGCAAAAAGCAGTGCAAACTAAAACTTTCCTTATAACGCAATTTTATTTTTAACAAAGAACAGAAAATCATGCAGTATCCGGAAAAAAATGCTAAAAAATATGCTATATGCTAAATTGAATTTTTTAATGCTAAATCACTTGAAAATATGCTAAATTTAGCCATAAAAATGCTAAATTGGCAACTCTGCCAGTGAGAGGTCCAAGAGCATTTTATGCAGTTGATACACCAGGAATACTCCCATTGTTTCATCCCATATGTTAATCGATATCATATGCTCTTTCTGTTAAGTTTCGTTAAAATCCGTTCATTAATTTTTGCTGGATGTTTGGACAAATAGACAAAGATTCTTAAATTTACATTTTTACTCCTGAGCTGGATAGAAAGTATTTTATAAGTCAGATAATGAGATAAGCTTCTGCTGTGTGCAGTCTTGTTGAAATTCAACCATTAGTTTTTTCGAGGTGCATGCATAGATTTCAAAACTTACATTATTGGTCCGTGTATTATCAGAACGTATGTTACTCGCCTGGATAAAAGTATCCATATGTTAACTTACGGAGGAGAGGAGAGGAGGGTCGATGTCTGTTACGGAGTCAAGGGCCTCAGCTCATGCTGGATGGACTGAGACAATAAAACCTTGAGAAATGCCTCTACGATCTGTTTTAGTATCTCTGCCAGCTAAACCTACTCGTACGTCCGCAAAAGTGAAAGCTGCGTTTCCGTGGGCAATATACTCCTTGCAGTGTAGCTAACGGGGGGCATGGAAGGCGAGTCACCGGCGCCTTAAATCTGGGACACTGCGGCTAAGAGAAGGTTAAACCCCGAAATAAAACCCTTGTCCTCCAGGTTGAGGATTGTACAATGGGCTGGTAACCGATTTACATAAAGCTTATCCATCTACTCTTAAGTTTCAGGAAGTAAAGTTGGATGGATGTACCGCTAACAACCATGTTAAGAAACACGGAAAGAGAAAAGGTTTTAATATTGCGGATACTTTGAAGATTGAGGGATCACGTCACTAAAGTGTTAGAATTAGAGAAACAAAACAGAGCCAAAAATATCAACCTTACAGTAATCAGCGAGACAAAGAAAAAACTGAGAAGCACAAAAGACTGGAATAAAAAGATGTTAATTTACAATGGAATCGAACAAAGAAAACGGCATCTGCATCCAAAGTGTAAGACAGTTCTTGTATCGTAAAAGTATGTAAATGGAAGCATAGATAGTGCACGATGTAAGATACTGAGAGGATATCTTACATTATTAGGCCTATATGCACCAAAAGAAGGAAGAGAGAATGACATGGAAGATTTCTTCCATACCCTACAGAGTGACCGGACTAATAAATCAGACTATCTAATTTTAGCAGGAGATCTTAACGTCATAGTAGGCAATCAGGAAACTGAAAATATGGTTGGAAGTTTTGGAGAGGTTCAGCTTAACAAGAACTGATGAAATTTTACAGCTACAATAAATTCCGAATTAAGAACACTTTCTTCCGAAAAAAAAAACACTCAAAATATACAGGGCATACCAGAAGACCGAGATTCTTGATTGACTATGTTATAGTGAACAAAAGAACAAAATCAATGGTACAGGGCACGAGGTTCTCAGAGATAGTGACGCATCAACATACTACTTTCTACTAATAAGTAAATTAGTACTTTGGACAAGATGGAAGAAAAGTGACACCAAAAAGAATGATGGAAAGTATTCTGAAAAGTTTAAACTTGGCTTGTTGTAAGAAGATGGTGTTAAAGATCTGTACCAAAGAAGACTGAGAAAATG